>APFE031520212.1:68779-92837 GCA_000404065.3 Pinus taeda
GGGGAAATCTCTGTGTATATGTGTTTTATGTGTTATGATCTCGCATTGTTTATTTTTTGTGTTTTAGAATTCATATGTAGGTAATTTTTGTATAGGGTTAAAACCTACATGTTAGTGACACCAAGGTGGCTAGCCTGCCCTAGACAGTTTTCCAGAGCAAGGTTGGATGTCTGCTCTACACAATTTCTGAGTGCGAGGTGGTTGTTGGGTTATTCTATGAAATTCCCGAGGGCAAGACAGACTACCCTCTAGGATTGTGTAGTTTCCCAGGCAACACAAAGAGAAAATGTAAAATAAGTTGTTGGGTCAACTTGTGGTTAGTCGAAAAAACAAGTAAGTGAACACAATATATTAAGTGAAATATAAAATAAAATGAAACACAAGTAACTGAGCAGTACAAGATGACTGCTAAGATTTCAAGGAGGGAGGCTACAAAACGAAGAGAAGGAAAAAATTTGGAGGTTGGTTGTAGTCGCTAAAATAATACCATATTTTCATCCCACATTGTTGGATGATTATGATTGTAACCCCTCAAAATATGTACAAAATTCCTATTAAATACTTCTATTTTCCCATTTATCTATGAATGGAATGTTGTAGATCTCTTCAACTTCATGTCCATCTTCTCCCACTATGTTGTCCAAAATTCACTGAGAAATATTGTTTTCCTTTTAGAAATAGCACTCCTTTGTATCCTAAAGTGCACCTAGACCTATACAAAGAATAAGTTTGGTTTTTGATGAATGGAGGAAGATCCACATATTTGAGAGCTTTGGTCAAGATTTTGGAACCACAAACCAAGTCCATCTTTAAGATATGAGTAAATAGGATGAAACGATAAAGAAATAAATAGTATAAGTAGACTATGATGATTGCCAAGGGGTGAGCCATTGCAAACCAATATAAATGACCTAAGATAAGCCAACAATAGAAAAGTGAGAAAACAATGTAGAGATGAAATAATAAATAAATATATAATTATAAATGTGTAAATATACTCATGCATAATGAGTTAAAAAGTAGTACATATGTAGGATTTTTATTCTATAGTAGTATATAGTAAATAAAAAATATATATTATGTAATTAAAACAATATAACCTAGTATTTTATATAATAAAGTAATTTATATAACTAAATTATATAAAGCTAAACTAAAGATAAGGTAAATAAAACTATAAGGTAGTTGTCAATCTTCATTTTGTCTTAAAATATTCTCATTTTGGTTAAAACTATTTCTATGGATTTTCCCTTCATCTTCCTTTAAAACACCTATTTTTGTCATTTATGCAATTATTCTCTTATATTTTTCCCCTAATAATACTTCCCTAATATATTCTTATCAAAGATTTAATTTTTGAAATTTCTTATAATTAAATGCATTGTGAAAAGTAAAGCACATATTTTAGTGGAGTTTGCAAATCATCATTTGTTTTCATATGTATAGGTACACTAGGTAAAAATGAAGAGGTTTTTTTCTCATAAGTATCCCAATATTATGAAATACCTATTTTCTCCAGCTAAAAATGCCTGAGAATGCCCAATCAATGTGTGGTCAACATGGGAAGGCAAGCCACTAAAATGTATAATAGATTGCTAAAAATGTCCAGATTCACATTTTTTAGATTATATCCATGATTCAAGTAATCAAAAGGGAGATTAGGATCATATCTTATTGTTAAAATAGATATCAATCAATTTTGAACATGTTTTGTGTATATTTTGTTATAAATCTTCCTACAAAGGAAAAAGACTTATCTTGCCAAAACACATGATACATTTTTATTTTGATCAAAGACTTAGATTTTGACTCATGGGTTTAAAATCAAATTGCATATCTATTGATAATTGCTTAATTGCTTCCATCATGTAATGAAGTTCTTTTGAATTTTTATCTCTTGGTTTTAATTTCATGTGCTTGCTTGAGTCATGGATGGCCCCTATATCTTGAGATATTTCATTCTCTATTGTTGTGAAAATACCTAGTAAATACTTATAATTTCTTATTCATTTTTAATCATATTTTCATGTTTATATTTATTTCTTGCATACCTCTACATTCATATTTAAATTAGACTATAAACTTGCTCAGTAGGTAATGTGTAGATACATATAAAAGATAGCTTTTAAGATGTTGTGTACATACATTTATCTTTCTTATTTTATAACTGTAATCTTCATTTCTTAAATATATTAATTTTGTTCCAACCCAAGTTTTATCATCTAGTTATTTGGTGGAGTATACAGAAGAGTAGTCCTAGCCTTTTAGTTCTAAATGAGCAACCATATTTGTTTAAGCTTACATCAATGCAATGCATCCCTTGCTTTAAGGAGAATTAGTCATTAATTAAAATATTTGAGTGAATTTTATTATTAAAATAAATATTGATTAGATATTATATACCAGTTACTAAGTACTAGGCACCAATCACTACCTACTAGTTCCCAATTCTTAGGTATTTAAATTTAAATTAGAAATGAGTTATCAAAATATATATTGATTAAACATCCTTAGATTTGAATATTTTTATGTAAGTAGATTAAATGTATTTTGGTTTAAGTGGCTTTTTATATTTTGGTTTGACTATCATATATATCATAGTTGCATTTAATGAGTTAAGTGACAATTTCATTGCATCATTGAATTTGTATTTCTATCCATAGCCATAGATTTTAGTATCATTTTTATAGATGATTATCATAGCTAAATTGTTTTTTCAAAACCAACTTAAGTGGTCAAAGTAACTAAGGCATTAGGAGTGCTATTTACCAATTTTCTAGGAGAAAAAGGAACCGACCTCTTAAGGACTTTGTCATTTTTCCATGAAAATTTTGAACACCATAAATCCTTGCTATCATTTAATACTTTCCTAGAATAAAATGATGATTAAAGTACATATTAGTTCAAGAGATGAGTAGAATGCTATGGGTAACCATTCATATTCATATTGATAGATGGGGAAGGTCATAGTGAATTCTCATATTTGTAAATAGTATTGGGTCTAGAATTGACTAAGTTGAGTAAAATACTACTGGAGTGTCCACCTTCCTCCCTTGGCGAGGAAGGTCATAACACATTAGTCAACCTTTTTTTATTGAAAACCCCTTTGATTGTATTCCCAAAATTTAAGTGAACACTTTGCATTTTGGATATGATTGCATATAGAACTTAGATTTGTGTGAGAGATTCCAGTATATGCATAGTCCAAAGCATTCTTAAGTCAAGTAAGAGTGATTTCATCTATGATTTGTGAGAATAAATTAAGAGTTTTTCTCAAGCTTATAGAATCTAATTTCTAATTTTGACTTAGAAGTGACAATACATTTACATGAACACCATATTAATATAAAATCATATCCTACCTTATATTTATAAATGAGGCTTGACATTTTTGGTGTCATTGTAGAGGAAGGACATTCTAAGTGAACTATATCTAGAATTTTATTTCAAATCTTGTCACAAATATAAACATTTGGAATTTGGAGGAGTGGAGATGGTTAGATGATATGTAAGAACTTGAGAATTCACTTTAGTTGAACATTGCAAGTCAAAATCATGTTTACATTTTCTTAATGGATTTAGAATTAAAAATATTCATTTATACATAGATGTAGAGATGAAAATGGTAGGTATGTTAGAAAAAAATCCCACTATTGACCAAACCTAAGTGGTATATGGAACACCAAAAACTAAAAAGGAAGGAAGCTTAACAAGTTACACTAGTTGTTGGAAAATTCATTATTGAAAAAAATAAGCCAGATGTATCTAAAAGAAAAATATTGACAATTGTAGAGAGATAGGTACTATTATCACATCAAACCAAATAGAAACAACAAGGAATGCTTTTATTAGAAAGTTTAAGAAAAAAACTTCTCAATTTGAAATAAAAGTTCAAGGAGAGAAAATGCTTAAAACTATTGAACCAATCCCTCAACTAGTGTTTAAGAAAATTGAAAAACCTGAGTAACGTGTGAATTGGTAGAAGGAGATTTAAACTATATTGAATATTTTTCAAGTTTTTTTGAAAGAAACATGGCATATAGAGAATGAGAGAATAGAGAAACGGAAATGGCGAAGAGATGAGAACGTGAATGAAAATTACTTCAAGTGGAAAGAAAGAGGAATGAGGAATGAGAAAGAGAGAAAAGCTAGAGTAGAACATGATGAAGGAGGAGTGTCAACTATAGAAGGAAGAAGACACACAAATAAGAGATAAGATCAAGAAGATGAAGTTATCTTCAGATTCCCTATTCTAGATAAACCAAAATTTCTAGGATTGCAGGTAAAAACGAAAAATATTCCTTCTTTTTTTCTTTCGTTATTTTATATTATGCCTACTAAAAATATTGATGTTTTCCTATTTGAATTTGATATATTTTTTCAGATTTATGGGTATACACATGATGCTCATTTTTTTTCTTCTATTTATGACTACTTAAAAGGATTTGCATTAAACTAGATTATGTGACTAAGAGAGTCAACAATATTATATTATGATGATATGGGATTTAAAAAAAAAAAACATCAACCTATAATTCTAAAGAAGATATCCTCAAAATAGGTTAACAAGATGATGTAAATTTGGAATATTACTTAGAAAGGTTTACATATAATTTGTAAAAAACTAAACAAAGTGATCTAAGCCTTGAATTTGAACAAGCACCCTTCTTAAAAGGGATCCGGGATGAATATTTAGATTCCTTTAATATTATGGGGGAAGTGGTCTGATATTTTTCAATTATCTTATGGAAAATCATTGAATTATGGAGGAAATACTCCAGAGAAAGAGCAAAGTCTAGTAAGGGACAAAGAGATGCACTTTCAAAAGTAACTAAGTCAGCTTATAGGGGAGACGCTAGAACTAAATTTGGAAACTTATTAGAAAATTATTAGAAACTTTAAAACTAATCTTCTCAATACTTTTGGTTCTCAAATTGATACATTAAAGATATAAAGGGATAAGGAGAATAAAACAAAACATTGTTTATATATTGTCCAAAATGCAAAAAGAATCATGCCTTACATGAATTTCCTTTGGAATTCGTGTTCATGGGATTTGTGTACAAAGAAACTCATTGGAGAATTTTCCAACCATAGAAGAATTAAATGCAGTGAGAAAGAGGAAGGTTGAAGGAGTAGAACCACTCTACTATGTTGCACCTCAACGAAGACCTTGTCAATCTCAACCAACATGTATGTCTTCAAATCCAATTCACAATTTCGATATTATCAAAATCTTATTCAAGATAGACATACTACTCTTAGGCCATGGCATTTTTGGTCACCTCAACAACCTCTAAAACAACCTTTTCAACAAGGTCGATGAGGAAACTCACATGGAAATCAACCACCATACCAATAACCACACCAAAAACAATATTAAAATATGAGTTAATAGCCTTTATAGCAAACTTATCCACCTGATATTTCCATCAACTATCATTTCAGTAATTTCAACCATCTCAAAATATACAACAACAACCACCAATACCACAGAAAACTCAACCTCATTTGCTTCAACTTCCTTCTAATCATCCTCAACCTATACCAACTCCATTACCATCCTAGAGAGTGGAAATTCCTAATGTAAAAGTGTATAAATATGTATATAATTCAGAATAAACAATTCCCATGTATGCAATTTTTATTATTAATAATATTCACTTAAGTTCATGAAAGGTATTGCTAAACTAATCTCCTATAATTATTGAAGAATAAGAAGAGATTGAAGAAATTTCAAGAAAAGCTAGCACACCATTTTTTTTTTTTTTTTTCTGGGCAAATGCTAAACTAATTATATTAAGAAAATAGAAAAAATATGTACAAGAGGTCGATGCCTCTGAGAGTGATTAAACAGCTCTCTGTCAAGTTTTCCCATACAAAATCTGCCCTGCTTAGAGGGGAGGGCCTGATAGCAATACATAAACTGTTCAAGGTTGTAACAAACAATGACATAATAGCTTTCTTCAAAATAACAATTCCAGACTAACGATTTGTGCATGATAGCTTGGAATTTTAACAAAAAGCAAGAGCATAGTCGAAATATATAGAGCGTAGGTGCCTGCAAGACAAGAGGGGTCGCTGGTTTGAAGACACTGCGTCATGGATTCTGCATACTGGGCGCTTCTCCCGAACTGTGCATTGGTAGCAAAACATATCAAAAAACAGACGCAAAATCCTCAGAATATATGTCTTAGTCCTTACCCGCCTTGCCTTCCGCCTGGTTCTCTGCAACCCGATGCTCTGCCTCCCATTCAGCTGCCTCCCGTTCTAGGTCTGGTACACATACCACTTCCATACCATTCGGTATGTCCTCAAGCCTTTGAATTCCTGGCGGGAGTATTGGGTAGAGGACATTGCCGAAGAAGCGGGCAGGTTTCTTGTCATGCTCTGGAGCTTCCATTGCTTGGAGGGGCGTCACCGTATGCTGAACCGAGTTTGTAATTTCCATGTCCATTATACTGCATATTTCGCGGAGGGCCTCAGTCTGTTCTTCCGATTGAACGCCTGTACTTTCCTCTTCGAGCCTGCTCTGAGAGGAAGGGAGGTAAGAACTATCGTCCTTGCCCCTGCTTTGAGAGGAATTGTTTGTACTTGGCTCCTGCTCCTCTGAAACCTCCCTTCCACTTCCTTCTTCGTCGTCTTCCTCCGCGAAAACCACAGTGATTAACGCTGAGACTATAGGCTTGTTGGTGTGTCGGTGGTACTTAAACTTAACTGTCTGCACCGAATTACTGATGTCGTAATCTGAATCATCAGACCCAGGAGAGCTAGGCGAGGCATATGCCAGTGGGGAGACACGCCGTGGGCTGTGAACTCCTCTGCCTCCAAGTTGCCCCCTCTGACCTTGGTTCCGCCCACGACATGGCGTAGCGTGGCCCTTGGGAGCCATCTTAAGCCTATGTTGCTCCGACTCTTTTAATTGCTGACCCGAGATTTCAGGCTTTGCCTTATTCCCCTTTGCCTTGAGGAATTGGGCTGTTCTCACCTCCGAGATGTACAGTATCAGGAAGGAGCCTACCTCAATCTTCCCTCGAAACCGTAAGTGATTTTGCCTCCCTGTCCAGAGCCTAGGTTTGCGCAGAGGCTTACCCACTCCAGCACCCTCCTTCTCTCTCAACAAGCAACCATTTGCGTGCAGAATTGAGCTGCAATTCCGCGCCTGTTCAGACAGGCCGTTCGACATTAAACTTCCGCGCCTGGACATTCTGGCGGTTCCTTTGTAAATTCCTTGGGACGTCTGATGATGGGAATGGCATTGAATGGCATTGAATGCCTCTTTAATGCTCTTCATTACGCTTTGTCAAGTGGCCTTCTCGCAGAGCGCTACTCGTGGCAGTCACATGGCTTTCGTTTAACAAGGTGTCACCCGCATTCGGGTAAAAAGCTAGCACACCATTAATAACAAAAGCATCTAAAAATATAGAAGTTCATCAAAATCCATCCTTAACTACAAAAGTACCTCACTTTCTAGAGAGGTTTTAGAAAAAAATGTTATCACCCAAGAAGTGATTACTTAGCCATTTTCCACGAAGATGATCGAAATACACTATGTAGTATGGGTTTTACACATTAAAACCAACTTTCACCTTAGGAAATAATTTGGAGAACTATTTTTCCTAAATCATTTATGTTCAATTAATTTACCCATTTCTTTTTTGTTAAGCTTGGAAGGACTCTCTCATTTTTTATTTTAAATTTCCATTATTCACCTCATGACATGGGGAGGGTAGTACAAGATTTAAACCCAAGATCTTCGGCTCAGTGAGACTTCATTCCATGGCCATCACCACTTGAGATACCCCAGGTAGAGATTTACCCATTTGAAAATGACTCACAAATCTGTTTAATTAATTTCATGTTAATTTCATATTTATCCATTTTGTGAAAATAATTAAAAATATTTTCACCCATCCACTATAATAGTTACATAAATCATTATTTATCTATTATTCCTTAATCATTTCATTTTTTCACTTAAAATAATTATTAAATTATTATTTAGTAATTATTTCTAACCCATTTTAGCCATATCATTTAGGAATAATTAAATAAATCATTATCTATTTATTATTCGTTAATGATTATACTTTTCTCCTATGAAATAATTATTAAATCATTATTTAGTAATTATTTCTAAATTACTTTGACCTTATATCCTACAAATAATTAATAAATCATTTTCATTTATTAATTATTTCACCCATTTTTCTTACTTCACTCAATTAATTATTATTTTTTGAGTTAGTTAGGCAAATAAACATTATTCATCATTTATCTAATATTTTCTTTTGTAGTCTTTAAGTGTGACTTTTTGGAAAGTTTTTTGGTTGATTTTGTGATCTAATTTGTCTAGAATCTAGCAAGGATTCATTGAAATCACAAGTTTCATGGGTGCACTCTTCACAATTGAAGTGCCCCAAGGATTTTTGAGGACATTGAATCCATACATGTAATCAAAAAAGCAATTTAAACAACACATATCAAGATTTGGCCACAAATAGTTTTGCCAGATTTTGACCATGATTTTGTTGGAAACTCCAAAAAGTCACACTTAAATAATACTCCATATTTTCCTCTCTCAAAAAGAATTAAATACTCATAATGGTTAGGTTTTGATATGTTCAACCAAATATTTTATTATTTGACTAGATCTAGTCTAATCTAGCATTTTGTTATAAATAGAGAGTTCTTTCCCTCGCCTTGCACACTCGACCACTATCATCATTGCCTTTTTGATTTTGCAACATTCGAGTTCTCCACCTTAAGTTTTACCATTTTCTAACATTTCCCATTTGCAAATGTAGGAGAGAGAAGAAACCACTTGTAGTATATGGACACAAAAGAACCCTCATATAGAGGAGGACTTTATAGGCACACATCAATAAATAATCTTCTATAATTTTTTTTTATTAATAAAAAATAGAAACTTTGTGTTTTCATTTGGTTCCATTTTTGTAATGTTTAACATTTATTTTTAGATTTTGTAAGTTTTTTGCATATTTTCCAATAACATTTTGTGTAGATCTAATGATAGCTATTGAGTATTGCAAGGTTTTGGAATTTGTTTTAAACTTTTCTTTGTTGTCAGGCTATTTTGTCACCAACAGTTAAAATTATATCTTGGTACACTACTCAAGAATATTCCTCCTAAAAAATGACGACTTTGTTGTGCTAAAACTTTAGATACCTGGAGAATTTGTTTCCTTTTATGCATTTTTTCTCCTTGTTCTTTTATACTTTTTTATTTTCTGGTGGTTTTTGCAAAAAAAAATTGTTTATGTGTTTTTGTCTTTGTTTCACATGTTTCAGGCACCAACCACATAGGAGATGGTAGGATTTGATGAAACCCTTGGAGCGAGAGTGTACTAGGATACCTAAAAAAATTTCTAGGACTTATAAGTGGTGACCCAACTCAAGAAAAAAACCATAAAATACACTATAATGTTAGAATAGGTCAATTTTCCACATTGTATAGAAATTTGTTGTTTTGTACTATAATACATTGGTCTTGTAATGATACCTCAGTCCTGTAATAGTTCGGTCCTGCAATACTTAGCTTCATTATACTTAACTTTATTTTCTGTAATACTTAACTTCCTTGACCTGTAATTTTTAACTTCGTTGCTTTGTAACCCATCTGAACTACCTTGCGTACGCCTTAACTAGGTTGAGTTCACATGGCTATATATAGCTATTATTTCCTGTGGATGAGATGACATGATTAATAAATTGTAGAAGATTAATTTGGGGCTGAATTGAAAGGTTAAAAAGGCCAAATTGATGGAGGAGGATTTTCCAAGAAAAAATAGATTTCTTTCTTTGACACTATGAACCCAAGAAGGGTTTCTTACATAATAATTTTGACTTTGACTCAAAAAATATCCTAGAGCACTCAATGGGTGCTTTGACCTATTGATCTAAGCATGAAACCCATGCTTTAATAATTCAATACAAATTTCATTTTATTTCTTTTGATAGATACATGACTCAAATTTAATTATGAAGAACAACACTAGTTACATTGTTCAGCACTCCCTCTTAACTAGGGAGGTATTCATAATTACATATATACGGAGGTACATGGAAGATCTCAAAATGATATGCTTGATGAAGAGTCATAGCACACTCAATGTTGTGGACTACATATCCGACCAGGGTATTCTATCTAGGTGGGACAAAGGGGACTCAAGCTTTAGTCAGTATAGGTACCATTAGTATTTTATGCTATGCCACCAACCGAGGGATCCAGGTGTGTATCCAAGGTCATACCTCCATAACCAACTCCAGCCTCCCTCTTTAGGATCTAGAAAAAAACATGTAGGGCATCCATATGTCCTCCCAAGCATATTTCCATAAGATGCTTCATCTCTCCCTATCAACTAAATTAAATATATCTATTTGCCCAAGCATGCTTCCATAGTGTTCAACCTTTTTACGAAGAAATCCTACGCAATCACAACCCCAATTAGTAATAAAATTTAAAATATATATACAAGTAAACACAAACCGTTGGGGTCCTTAATAATCTTAATGCTTCTTATAACATCATCAAGTTATCCAACTACAACTTGTAGGAATTTTTCATATTCTTTCACTTTGTAAGAACCTCAACTAAAAATCCATGTAAAAAATATAATACCAAGGTCATGGTACATGTATTCCAAGTTGAACATTTGGAAAAACATCCTAGTAGGTGTTCATTTCAATTATTATGGCTAAAGGAAATTGGCAAAGGTAATGGAAAAGGCTTTGAAAAGGCAAAGTGGCATTAATTGACCTTTTGTTTATGAAAATAATGGAAATTAGGAGAAACAAAATGTGAAAGTCCACAGGTTGCATGTGAGGAGACAAATGAAGGTAAATAATGGAAAATTGAAAAAATTAGAGGCAACATTAATAAAAATGCTTCTGAGGATCACTCAGTAACCTTTTGTTAGTTCAACTTGGGAGCTCTCTCTCTATTCTCTCTGCCTCGCACTCTTGAACACTTAGAGAATTATTGGATAACTATAGCATTGGATCAAGAAAGGCAAAGGAAGGACACAGAAGGAAAAAAGGAAGAAAATAGAAAGTAAGGAAGAGAAACATCAAGCATTATCGATTTTCATGTGTGATTTCCTTGCTAGACATGACATGCATGGTACATGCATGTGTGTTCTTGGTTCTCTTGTTGTCATTGACATGGGTTTCTCCAGGCGTGAAAATGTTCTTTAGCCTTTCCTTTCAATTTTTGGATAGCCACGGTGTGGTGGGTTCTCTTGTGTTTGGTTGAGCTGGATTCCTTGATGGACTCAAAGCTTATTGGGGTGGTCTCAGGATTATTCACAAGGCCTAGGAATCCTGGAATGGGATATAGGGTAAATCCTAGATGTGAACACTTCGATTGAGCCTAGAAATCCCTTAATCGATGAATGGTAGGATACACGGTAAATATCGGTATTGAATACTCTTGATTAGGCCTAGGAATACATTGACTGGTAATGAGACGATACATGGTAAAGCTGAGAGGTTGAGATGGAAAAATTCCTAACGGTTTAGGTGGAGAGTTCTAAAGGCATCCATGGTTGTTTAGGGCCTAGTGATCTTATACAGATTGCAATAAAGCTTGAGGAAACCTGGTTTAGTTTGGTTTTGAGTAACATATTCATGCCTGGAATATGGCACAGGGGTGATTTGCTGAAAGAAAGATTTGGTTTAGCCAATCTATGGTTGGGTGGTTCGTGGTTTGTGGTTCATACCTGTTTGGATTTTGCATTCATTAATAAGATCTCTTTCTCCTTGATATTTCTTATGTAAATATACTAGTTGATATGTGATTCTTATGGTTGTTATATCCTTTTTATTTTTGTTGGTTATATGCTAGTTATAAGTATGTTTCATGATAGACTTGATGTATGGCTTTCATTATGTTTTGATTTGCAAATGAATGTACAATGAAAATATGACTTAATGTATGATACCAAAAATGTTTTGATAACACAACAATGTTTCTTTACGAATCTCAAATAAGCATGAGACCCCTATGCTCATATCTGTTGTTATGACCTATAGATTACCTATTTGTGACATGTTTGAAGAAATGCCTCTCATGGCTAGTAGGGGTTAGATCAAGTACTTGTACCAATGGTTGCATTAGTAGCCTTATTCCATTGTTATTTATAATTTCTAAAATTTTCGTAAAGTTCTAGGTAATGGTTTGAGTCTTCGCACTAAAAGTGGCACGAAATCTAGCATTGTTGGCTTAGAATTAGCTGAAAGAGTCCACAATTGTTGGCATGCCTTTCTGTGGGAGTGACTAGAAGGCTTCAGTTGCATGCATGGCTTATCATGGGAGTGGCTAAGGATCTAGATTAGTGAAATGTCTAATTGTCTTAGGGTTTGGTCACCTTGAAGGGTTGGTTGGCTCTTGAAGGTTTTGCAGCATGTGTGGAAGCTCAATATGGTTTTTTTTGTCGGTTCCACTTCATTAACTTTACATGGGGAGTTGAGTCACATTATAGTGGTGTCTCGTCATATGTTTACCTTAATGTACTGGTTAACTTGGGTAAATGTGGGAGGAGGGTGTTAGAGAGTGGGAGTTCAACACTTGGATTGGATGTGTGGAATGTGGTTGTCATGCATGAATGTGGGTTGTATATGTGCTTGTTTTTTATGCATGTTAGTGTTCATTGTTACAACTGTGTTTCCATGTAGGATTTGATGATGTTGTTGTTAGAATTTTTTTTTTCATGAATGCATGTTAGTGTCTATATGTTGTTATGCATGCATTGTCACTGCCATGGTTATGCATGTATAGTAGGTAAGAGATGCATTGTGATGGTCATTGTTGTGGTCTTATGTCATCATGATGTTGTTGTTATGTTATGATGTTGATGTGTTGGCCAAGATTAAGAAGGAGAAGCATATCATCAAGGCAATGTTGGAATACTAGACCTTAGGGTAAGAGCAGATCATCATATTGGTATTGTTTGCTTGGCATGAAAGTAGTTTAGCTAATGGATTGGTATATGCATTAGTGTTATATACATGTCTGTGATTCTATTTTTGTTGTGGTTACATGTATAATAAATGTTATTTGACTAGTGTAGTCATATGCACATGTGTTGAAGAGTCATGAATGATAGTAACACGTTGTTGTATGCATCGTTCTCATATGCCTGATGATTATGGTCATTATAGCTACGGTCTTGATGTTATTATGTTTTGTGATAATTTGGATTGACCTATGCACATGATTATGGTTTTGACATTAGGTATGAGTTAATCTAGTATGATATTATGTCATACTAATCTAGACTGACTATGCATATGTGATTTTTATGCATGCTTTTATGATGTGAGCATGTTAGATAATGACTATTATGGATATAATGACCTTATTTATTTTTGAGTTGATATGTTGTGAAGTTATGTCATGCTAATATAGATTGAATGTGTAGACAAGATAGCCTCACCTGAGATACATTGAGGCATGAGTATGATTATGTCATATACTTGGTGTTTGAATGTTTGATTATGTCATCTATCTATTATTTAAATGCCTAATTAGTTGCATGATATGATTTTGTATTTCTAATATCACTTGAAGGAATGATTTTGTTTTAAGATGCTTGTACTAACACATATGTGTTGAGACAAATGATATGTGATTGAGTGTAAGTAGGTTCTAGTTGTGGTACTATGAGTAATGAATGTTAGTTGATTGTGATATATTTTTCAGTCTTGGTAAAAGGTTGATCTCAAATTAATAGACTTGATGACTTGATCTTTGGAACATGTGACTAACATGTGTGAGTAGTTGTGGGGCAACATGATAGGTATTAGCATGATAAGGTAACAATTGATTTTTTTATATACCTAACAACTATGTGATGTGTTAGCAGATAAAAAAACTCAACTACATCGAGGATTAAGGTTAAAGAAAGGAATTCAGTGAGAATTCCTTTAGCTATTTTTGGAAACCACAACTCCAAATGAATCAATGCTTTGCATGAATACATGAAATCTTCTTAACCTTGATTTTATTTGACATTACGTGGATATGTTCTAGATTCATGAAAATGTATTTGAAAAGTATATTAGCTAGCTTGCAGCTATGGATAGATTCATTGAGTAATTGGAGTTCCTTGATAAGTGTACATGTTCAATTACACGACAATGCATTTGGCATAATAAGATAAGATAAATGGTATATTTTTATATTTATTTATGCACTGACAATTATGCATTTATGGCATTAGGATGTAGGGCATTTCATGGAAAGATACTACCATGAAATCTTCAAGAAGGCTCAAGTTCAGCCTTCCCTTGGAAGCATTGGGAACCCATGGGGATTGAGTCAAGGTGTCTATTGAGAGTCTTGTGATTATGGTATTTTTTTCTTTGTTTGTACTTGATTTGAAATTTTGTTTATGTATGGTGCATGGCCATGCGACTTTGCTTATGGTGTTGTATTGTTATTGGTTTGCATGATTTTCTTCTTGTTGGTTTCTTTCTATTACATTTTATGTTTCATTATTTGGAATTGGTTGGGAAAGAGGAAATTTAATGGGGCTTGGGAGGAGCTGAATGAAACCAAAAAGGTGATGTAAGGCTGAGTGAAGTTTAGTGCATGTATAAGGGAAGTTGAAGGCAAGATTATGACAATTAGTTGGATTGGTTGGGTCCATTAATGTAAATGGACGGTGGTAGGACAATCATGAAAAGGGTAATATGAAAGGTAAATTAAATAGACTTAAGATGCCAGATGCCTTGGCTAGGTTGGTAACTATTGGTCTCAATGTTTTGCATGTTGTGCATGGATAAAGTAAGTTCTCTTAACCTTAACCTTATGATATATGGTAATTATGTTATTCTCATGATTGTTTTATGCAATTTTTTATATGTATATATGTATGTATATATTTCATTCTATGATAGGGTTGTCAAGAATCATTCTTGTGGAGGAATGATTGCTTATGCAAGTGAATGGAATAAAGAGGTTTCTGGTTTATGAGGAATTGAGTGGGAAGAGTAGCCCTATCATATCTATGAGGTTAGAATATTGTGGAGATGGTGGATATTATGTGTTTGTACTATGTATATGTTTATGTTATGGACATGATATGCCAAGGGATAAATCAACAGAATGAAAGCATTGTAATCTATGACATGGTGGTACAAGTATGGATAGTGGAAAGACACTAGAAGAAAGGCTTCTTGGTAGAGTTATTGTGTGTTCTATGGATGTGCAATACTACTATTTTATATATGTTTTACATGTTTCACCTATGATTTTGTGTGCATGCAATGTTGTGTATATATGGTATTGTGTACATGTTGTTTATGCAATGCTATGTATAAGTGGTTTTGTGTACATGTTTTTTATGTAATGTTGTGTATAGATGGTGTTGTGTGCATGTTGATATGCAGTGTTGTGTACATATGGTGTTTTTTGCATGTTGGATATGGGGTGCTATGTACATATGGTTCTTTGTTCATGTTGTATATGTATTTCTATGTACATATGGTGTTGTTTGTATGTTGTACATGTTGTGCTTTGTACAAATGGTGTTGTTTGTATGACTATACATGTGGTGTTGTGTGCATGTGATGCTATGTACAGGTGGTGATGTGTACATGTCGTGCATGTTCTGATGTGTACATGTGGTGTTGTGTACATGTTGTTCATGTGCTATGTACATGTGGTATTGTGTACATGTTGTATAGGTGGTGTGGTGTACGTGTCACTTTGTTTACATGTTGTGCAGATGGTGCCATGTACATGTGATGCTGTGTACACATTGTGAAGTTGGTGCTGTGTACAGGTGGTATTGTGTACATGATGTACATGTGGTACTAGTGTACATGTAGTATTATGTGCATGTTGTACATGTTATGTTGTGTACATGCAGTACTACATATGTGCATTGTGTAATCATGGCATCGTGACATGTGTATTTGTTGTGTTGTACTATGTGTATGTATGTGTATTGTGTTGTACATTGGATGTAGTTATATGCATTTTATTGTGTTGTACACCTGGTGTAGGTGTATGTGTCGTGATTTATATTAGGAGTCAGTGCATGTATTGTGTGGTTTTGTACATGTGGGTGTATCCATGTGATGTATTCTATGTGTATGCTTATTTGGTTGAAGAGAAGAAAAGGAACTAGGTGCTTTCTAGGTGTGGTAATGAATCTAGTGGGTGTATGAAAAGGAAAAAGGATAAAGGTAGAAGCGAAGGACTGCTTAAAGGATAAGTACCCAATATTTTATTTCAATTTCAAATTATGCATGTGATATATGATTTTGGTTTATGATGGTCACATGTGATATATGATTTTGATTATGATGATTGTGTTTTGAGCTAACTGGATGTGATACGTTTATACATGACGATTTGATGAAATAGCTAGTTTGACTTGTTGTGATAGGAAGTAAACATTATTGCAGGTGTACCTTATTGACAATCTACCAATCATGCATGAATGAAATTTATTTCAGTTCATTTTGAATCTAATGGGAATTATGTGCTTGGTATAGGAAATCATGGAAATGCCCAGACTAGGTGGTTGAAACCGATAGCAAGTGTTGGCATTATGATACCTATGTTGTACTTGATGTTAACTCACTAGTAGAAGAACAAGTTATAATAAATAGATGACAGGACATATCAAAAGTGACATAATGATGGAACAAAGATGAATCTACAAGTTAGAGATGACAGAATGATGGAACGACAGAATGTAAGGTAGTTTAGAAGAATTAGTTTAGAAGTGATGTATGTATGAAAATCGCATTGTAATAGTTAAATTCAGAGGTAACAGAGCATTGGTACAGAAGAATGTTGGGTTGTTTTATATTCTTTCCACGACTAGCCCACGTAGTTAATCGGGGGGTTGGAGGGGGGGCGAAGCCCCCCTTCATTGCATTGCTTGTGTAGCAGGGTGGGGTCACAGGGGTTTTGAGGCACACCCGTAACTACACTTTATGGGGTCTAGGGCAACGCCCTGGAAAATTTTGGTTTTGGACCATATGTTACGATGGGCAAAACCCACCTATGGTTGTGTGCATGATTTTCACACATGTTTTTTTGACGCGATGGTTTTCGGTACATGGTATTGGATGCTTTGGCATGTATAAATATGTATTATAACATTGAAAGGAACATAATGAAAAATTATGTTGGTAGTCCCGATTTTGGGATCCAGGGGAAAATATCTGTGTATATGTGTTTTATGTGTTATGCTATCACATTGTTTATTTTCTGTGTTTTAAAATTCGTATGCAAGTAATTTCCGTATGGGATTAAAACCTACATTTGGTATCTGAGTAGTTTTGGCTTCAAGGGGATGCCTTTGTTGCTGAGGGGTTTCGCTCAGGCCTGTGGTAGACCTTGTTCAGTGGGAGATCTACGAGATCGATTCTGGTGGTGAAAGAAGATGGCAAGCACTAGAAAGATAGAGATCGAGAAATTTAATGGTTAGAGTTTTGAGTTGTGGAAACTCAAGATGGAGGATATGTTGGTGGATAAAGATCAGTGGATCATGGTAGATCTGGATACTAAACCAACGGGAGTGTCTGATGAAGAATGGAAGAAATTGGATTGGAAGGCAAAGAGCACAATACGATTGTGTGTCTCAGATTCAGTATTGCTGAATATATCAGGGGAAGCTACGACAAAGGCTTTGTGGGACAAGTTAGGGACTTTGTACCAATCTAAGTCTCTGGTGAATAAACCGTTCCTATGGAAAAAGCTGTATAACTTGAGGATGAAAGATGGAGTTAGTGACAAAGCATCTGAATGCATTTAATATTGTGGTAAGTCAGTTAGCATGTGTTGATATTAAAATTTCAGATGAAGATAAGTGCATCAGTTTGTTGTGATCTCTACAAGATTCGTGGGATAGTCTGGTTATTACAATAGGTAGCAATGCAACTACCTTGCAATTTGATGAAACAGTCTCTGCCTTACTGATTAAGGAGATAGGAAGGAAAAGTACAGAGAGCCAGAATGGTGATGCCTTTTCTATACAAGGATGGTCCCAGAATGGAAACAAAAATAAGTCATCGAGTGGGAGATCTAAATCTAGAGGGAGATCTAAATCTCCAAGAAAACCTATAAAGGTGGTGTGCTACAAATGCGGAAAGGAAGGGCACTACAAAAGGGACTGTAAATCTAAAGCTCCTCATAAAGGAAAGGGATCTGATGATGCTCCTTCTTCAGAGGTGAAAATCACCTCAGATGAAAGTGGGGATTTGTACTTGGCTTCTTCAAGTACACATGTAGATCATGAGGCATGGTTGATTGACTCAGGTGCATCCTTTCACTTGACTCCTCATATCGAGTGGTTCTGTGAGTACGAGAAATATGATGGTGGTGATTTCTTCTTGGGGGATGACAGGAAGGCTAGAATCATTGGTTGTGGAAAAGTAAAGTTGAAGTTACAAGGTGGAAGGGTTAGAACACTTCCGGGTGTTCTGCATATTCCTGCATTATTAAGAAATCGGATTTCTGTAAGCAAGCTAGATGATGCAGGTGTAAAAATAATGTTCGAGAAGGATATCTGCAAGATGGTTGAGGGAGCACAGGTATTGATGCAAGGAGTTCAGATTGGAACTGTATACAAACTGCAAGGTAGCACTGTTATTGATGGGTGCAACAGTTCTGTGGTTCCTAAAAGTGGAGCCAAAAATCTAGTGGTCTTTGGAGAGAAGACTATGTTATGGCATCAAAGGCTTGGACATATTGGAGAGAAGGGTCTTCGAATACTTCATGGTAAAGGTATGGTAGAAGGTATGAGTAATATCTTTTTGGATTTTAATTTCTGTGAAAATTGTGTATATGGGAAGCAGAATCGGGTGAGTTTTCCCTTTGGTCGTAATAGGGCGAAATAGATATTAGAGCTTGTGCTTAGTGATGTGTTTGTACCTGTGAAGGTTCCATCACTGGGTAAGTCTGTGTACTATGTATCATTCATAGCTGACTTCTCAAGGAATACATGGATATATTTCCTTAAGAAGAAATCTAAAGTCTTTGATAGGTTTAAAGAATTTAAGGATTTGGTGGAAAACCAGACAAAGAAGAAGATAAAGGTGTTGAGGACAAATAATGGTGGAGATTTTTGTAGCAAGGAATTTGAAGAATTCTATAAGAAGTGTGTTATATCACAGCAAAAGACTACTCCATATACACCTTAGCAAAATTGAGTTGCAGAAAGAATGAACAAGCCATTGATGGAAAGGGCAAGAATTCTAGGTAGTGGATACTACATGTTACTTGGTCAATAGGTCAGCTTCATCAGCGTTCGAGGATAAGACTCCACAGAAGTATGGATTGGTAAGAAAACCTCTCTTCGACATCTAAGGGTATTTAGATGTGATGCATATGTACATGTTCCAAAGGAGAAAAGAACCAAGTTGGATAGTAAATATGAAAAGTGCATCTTTATTGAGTATAAGGATGGTTTAAAGGGTTATAGGCTTTGGAACCTAGTAACAAGGAAGGTTGTGAACATCTGAGATGTAGTGTTCAGAGAGGTGAAAGATGTTATTAAACATGAAGTCAAACCAAAGGAACTTGAGAAGATAGAGTTTCAGCTAAAGGAGGAAGAATCAGACTCTATAGCAGAGGAGGAATCAAAAGATGAAAAGCCACAAACTTTGGCTGTGAGAAGATCAGTTCGAGAAAGAAGGCAGTCAGAAAGGTATAGTCCATCTACTTTCTGTTCAAATTTTGCTTTATCTGTTACTGATGATGATCCCAGAACTATGAAGGCAGCAGTTCATTCAGAGGATGGAAAACTTTAGAAAGAGGCCATGGTTGATGAAATGGCATCTTTGCACAAAAATGAGGCTTGGGATTTGGTGGATTTGCTGGTTGGAAGGAAAACCATTGGCAGAAAATGGATGTTCAAAAAGAAGATAAATGTAGAAGGAAAAGTGGAGAAATACAAAGCTCAGTTGGTAGAAAAAGGTTATTCCCAGGTGCCAGGAATTGATTTTGGTGATATTTTTTCTCCTGTTGCCAAGATAGCTTCTATTATATTGCTTTCATCTATTGCTGTTGCTTTTGATTTTGAGGTAGAACAGATGGATGTAAATACAACATTTCTTCACGAGGATCTGGAAGAGGAAATCTACATGAAGCAACCTGAAGGCTTTGCAGTGAAGGGTAAGGAAGAACTGGTATGCAAGTTAAAGAAGTCTCTATATGGGTTAAAATAGTCACCAAGGATGTGGTATCAGAAATTTGATACATTTATATGGGGACTTGGCTTCACTAGAAGCAAAGCAGATCACTGCGTGTATTTTAAATTAACTGGTGAGTGTGTTATTTATCTGGTCTTGTATGTGGATGATATGTTGTTGGTTGGAAATGACAATGAAATTATCTAGGATTTGAAAACCCAATTGTCCTCCAAATTCGACATGAAAGATATTGGTGCTATAAACTATATTTTGGGCATGGAAATTAAAAGAGATTAGGCAAAGAGGAAGCTCTGGTTAAACCAGGGGAATTATGTCGAGACAATACTGTAGAGGTTTAATATGTAGGATAGTAAACCAGTGAAGGTTCCTATTCCTGTAGGTGTGAGGTTATCTGCTAAACAGTGTCGCAAGAGACAAGAAGAGGAAGAGGACATATCCCATGTTCCATATGCAAGTGCATTCGATAGCCTGATGTATGCAATGGTCTATAATAGACCAGACATTGCACATGTAGTGGGAGTATTGAGTAGGTTTATGTCAAAACCAGGAAAGGACCATTAGACAACAGTGAAGCGAGTTTTTAGGTATTTGCATGGCACTAGTGATTATGGTTTGTGCTACCAAGGAAGACCAAGATTGGATAGAATGTTGGATGTTCATCTCTTTATTGATGTAGACTGGGCCAGAGATCTAGATCAGAGAAGATCTACAAGTGGGTACGTGTTTAACCTATTTGGAGGTGCAGTAAATTGGATGAGTAAGAAACAATCTATATTGGCACTATCAACTATAGAGGCAGAATACATGGCAGCCAGTCATGCAAGCAGGGAAGTAGTTTGGTTGCAGAGATTGTGTTCAAGTATGGGGTTAGTACAGGGAGCTATAAGGATAGACTGTGATAGCCAAAGTGAAATTTTCTTGGCAAAGAACCCACATATCATTCAAAGACAAAGCACATTGATGTTCAATATCACTTTGTTAGGGATATGATAGAAGATAAAAAGATGTTACTGGTAAAGGTGGACACTTTGAAGAATACTGCAGATGCATTGACAAAATCTGTGAGCTCTGAGAAGTTCTCTTGGTGTAGAGATATAATGGGTGTTTCAGGGATGGAAAAATGACTACGCTCTCTTGTAGCTCCCTGTGGAAAGAAGACAATAAGTGGGAGAATGTTGGGTTGTGTTATATTCTTTCCATGACCAGCCCACATAGCTAACTAGGGGGTTAGAGGGGGGGTGGAACCCACCTTCGTTACACTGATTGTGTAGCTTGGGGGTGGGGGGTCACAGGGGGTTTGAGGCGCACTCGTAACCCCAGTTTATGGGGTCTCGGGCAGCGCCCCAGAAAATTTTGGTTTTAAACCCTACGTTAGGATGGGCAGACTCACCTATGGTTTTGTGCATGATTTTCACATATGTTTTTTGGACGCAATGGTTTTCAGTCCATGGTATTGGACGCGATGGTTTTCGGTCCATGGTATTGGATGCTTCAGCATGTATAAATATGTATTATAACATTGAAAGGAACATAATGCAAAATCAAGCTGGTAGTCTCGGTTTTGGGATCCAGGGGAAAATCTCTGTGTATATGTGTTTTATGTGTTATGCTCTCGCATTGTTTATTTTCTGTGTTTTAGAATTCATATGCAAGTAATTTCTATATGGGGTTAAAACCTACAAAAAATAGGAAGTTGGAACAAATTTCTACTGATCAAAATCAACAAGTTGAAGGAAAATGATGTTGTAAGGTAGTTTAAGATGTATACATGGGTTTACTTAGACAAAGAAGCATATACACACAGGTTAACAAAACAAAAAGAGAGTATATGTATGCATGCACTTTCATAAGAGGAAAAGCATGTATAGGTTCAAAATCAAGGAAATTCAAGATTAAATAATAACAAGGGTCAATACCATGGTATTAGCCCACAATATTGAGAAGAGTAATGATTATTTGATCCCGTCTAAGAATACCATAGGTTCTAAGTGTTGTTTTGGTCCAAGGTAATGAGAAAGGCTAAAACTATATTAGGCTGAGAAGATCAAAGGACAAAGTGAACAAGTAATGAATATCTTATGAGGTGTTAGATCAAAAGAAAATATGCATGCTATGGGTTTTTAATGCTTTGCTTGCTCTAGACTAAGTATGCACCTGCATGTTTGATGATGGATGAGATCTAATGATGGATTAGGATCATAATGATTTATCATTATGTGATCTGATAATGGATAGGATAGGTCCGAGTGCTAACAAATGTTTTGTGCTTTAAATGCTTTGATATGGGTATATATGAAATCTGGAATAAATTCGAAGTTATCAGATTTTATTTGTAGATCTATATGCTGGTTCACCTTGGTGAAGGTGCGTATACATGCTAGTTCGACAATTGAAAGTAGTGCATATAGAAGAAAGTCTTGTTGTTTAGGGATGACCGATCTATCTTATTAGTGTTGTTTTTTCTTGTCATTTTTCAATGATGTATTCATTAGATCTAAAAGTAAAATTGATTGTATAAGGAGATGAGTCTGGTTGATTGGTTGATTGAGAAAGATGGGTGATCCTTGTAGCTATCTATGTAGAACTCTGTAATATGACAATGGATATTTAGAATGACACTGATTGGTAGAACTTGTGGTTTAGAAGTTTTATGATTCAATATACACAAGTTGGGCTAAAGGAAGTAGTGCATACATGCAGGTTGGCTTCATTGAAGGTGTGTATACAGTCTGACACATGAATTTTGATGTTACAGTTGGTTCTAGTTGTTGATGCAGTGTTCTGGGTTCATATCAGTGTGCTGGCTACAGTGATCTATCTATTCTAGTTGATTGGTTGAATTTGATTAAGTTTGAATGAATGGTTGATTTAGTTGTGATTGTTTGATTTTGTATGTTAGAGGTTTCAGTGAATGATTGTTTCAATTGTGTGGGAGGCTCAGTGATTGTTTGATTTAGTATGTCATAGGTTTCATTTATTGCTTGATTCAGTTATGGTTGATTCATATATTGATGATTGGGTTTCAGTTATATCAGAGATTGATGATTAAGTTTTTAGTGATTTGTTGTTGCAAATGTATTTGATGGATGTATTGCAGTGGTGATTAATTTTGAGATTCAATGTTACTGATGGTTCCAGTGAGGAAATTTGATGAAACATGCCCTACATATTGTATTGTTGTGTACCAGGAGTATCTAGTATGAAAACTTATGAAACATGGTCCCTAGAGGATATTGAGGGTTGGAGCCTTCAATGAGGAAGTCAAAGCTTCCTTCTAGTAGTGGTTGGTGATTTAATTAGGAGGTTGGATCTCCCTTCCTGTAGAATATGGAGAATGAGTGAAGGTTGGAGCCTTTTGTAGGCCGACACCTATGTACTATTAAACATATCGGCTAGTACAAAATCTAGGGTGTTGTAGCTCCCTTCCAGTAGCAGTTGGAGAATGAGAGAAAGTTGTAGCCTTCTGCAGGGGGGTGCTTGTGTACTAGTATGAGTCTGCACCAGTACAAGATTGTAAACATATTATTCTTTATATTAAAAGAAGACATAGACAAAAACAACATGTGGTTTTTGTCTCACATTGTGTTTCCACCTTAAATATTGGTGTTCATGTGTGTTTCTTATGTGTGATGGTTTATTATGTTGTTACTACATATGGTTACTGTTTAATTCTCAATAAAGTATTGATGCACTGATTAAAGATCAACATATGATGAATTAACTTAATCATAAGTTCACTTGATATATGTAACAGTTGAATACACATGTGAGTTCCCTTCACTGACGTAGTGTACATAAATATGATTATTGAAATGAAAAAGTTATTGATTTGTAAATATTGATTCAACCCCCCCCCCCCCCC
>APFE031520212.1:92933-136774 GCA_000404065.3 Pinus taeda
CCCCCCCCCCCCTCTTGAGTATTATTCCAAACAATTGGTATCAAATTAGGTCCTTTGGCAGAAGCTTGATTATTTGAAGGAGATTCATAGTAAAAATGGGAAAGAAACAAAAGAAGAAAGGACCTCAAAAGAAGAAAACATCTCAAAGGAACTGTGATAGCGAAAGAGGTGATTTGCCATTATGTGGAAGCAACTCTATAGATTTAGAATCACCCAAAATGAAGATGAACAAGAAAAAGAATTATCAGGTACAAATTTTTTTATCATATGGTGATACATTTCTCTATTCATTTGAAGATAATGAATGTGACAGTGAAACAACTGAATTTTCTCTTATGGGTGAAAGAGAAAGAAATCAAGTAGAGGCAGAATTTAAAAATCTCACAGACACAATTAGTGACCAAAAATATCTAATTGACAAAAGGGAATGTTCCTACAATTAAGAATTTACCAGGTTTAAATCTCAGTTAGAGGAAGGAAACAAAGTAAGGAAGCCGTACAAGGAAAAGGAAGATTAATGTCAAAGGCTACAGGATGAAGTGACATCATTGAGAAATGAAGTAAATGGAAAGGATACAATAATCAAGAAACTTATGGAAAGATCCAGTTACTATAAAAGTCTTAAAACTGAGATGGTCTCTCTAAAAGAAGATCTTGAAAATGAGATGGTCTCTCTAAAAGATCTTGAAAATTCAAATAAGAAGAATGAGGAACTACTACAAGGAGATGAAGAACAAGAAAATGAGATTATCAAATTAAGAAAACATGTGGAAGAACGTAGAAAGGCAGAAGAAATCATGAAGAAGAAATATCTGGAAAAGGAAAAGAAATATTAGGTTGAAGTAAATATCTTAATAGATAAATTAGAAGAAAATGATAAACTGTTATGATTTCAAGATAGTACTAATATTTTGGATAATATTCTTAGTAGTAACAGGTCTCCTATCATCAAATCTAGTCTTATTTTTTATGAAACTATTGAAGGTGAGTCTAGCTCACAAGATGAGGCAAGGAACTCTAATGAAAAATATGAGATTCTCAACAAGCTGATAAGAGGTCAACCCCATCAACAACCAAGCAAAGAAATAATTCAAAGAAAATTATTTACTCCTAAGTATGGAAGTGGTAAACAGTTCTGTCCTCTAATGAATAATGTTGAATGTTTTGTATGTCATTATTTTGGACATGTTGCAGCAAGATGTAGAAGTAGAATGGTTCAAGCTAATAACTGTCACGCAAAAAGATCATTAGCTTTAGGTACTTTAAGGGATATTTTTTTTCTTGCAATATGTTTGGTCACAAAGCCATTAATTGTTTTAGAAGGAATATGAAACATATAAGATGTTATGCTTGTAACAAGTTTGGGCATATAGCAAAAGAATGTAGGATCAAATTTCGGCCAACATAGAGAAAACATCATCACACTCTAAGGTATGGAAGAAGAAGAAATCACAGTAAAAAAGATGTGGGGTAACTCATTATATAGACAAAAGAGACTATGGAAGAACTGAAAGTATGAAATTTTTGTGTTATAATTCTCATACGCATTTATCATGAAGAAAAGGCACGTATATACGCGAGTTAGAAGATACACAGTCACGTATATGTTGGATTAATGAAGAAGTTGTGGGACAGACTTAGAAAAGGGGTCTGATATGGTTTAGTCAATTATCAATTGAATTTTATATCTTAATAATTTTTTATTACAGTCTATGGATGCTATTTGGAAGTTCTTTTGATCCTCATAAATGGTTGATGACTTGATGTATTATTGGTTGATGAGGATGCTTTGATGATTCTTACTGATATATGCAATGGTCAGATCTGACAATGAATAATTGGCACAGGTTCAGTGGGAGAATATTTTATGATTCTAATAATGCATTGTTGGCATTATATTTAAAAGTCTTTGGTACATAATGATTCTTATCAATGGTTAGGATGCTTATGTTGATGAAGTGTTTAAACGATACATCATGCTATGTTGCATTCATGAGTTGCCTATGATGAAATCTCAGATGATACTTATATTTCTTATTCAGATTAGATTTATGGATGATTGTGGATGACTCTTTTGATGATGCATATAGTGCATATGGTATGTTTCTTACATGGTGATCTTCATAAGGACAAGGAGAAGAACAAAACTTGAGTACACAACTTCATTATTTGATAAGTGTTATTTCTTTTATGTTGCTGCCATCATGCTTTCAAAGATGCATAAAGGTGCAGTTATGGATGATGATTCATATAGTTCTTGGGTCTCACATGGTTGAGGATTGTTGTTGTTGATGGTATCAAGAAAGCTTGACAAATGACTATGGGCTCATGGTTTTCTAGATACATAGTTCTATCTATTTTATGGATACACATTATGCTAGATACATGGATGATTACTTAAAGTTGCATATTGATAAATATTGTTGTTTTGCCAAAAAAATGGTATATTGTAGGTCTCATGAAGACATAACTATTTGAAGACATGGATTACTTAGTCACATAATGATGATGATTTCTTACTTTATGATGATAGGTTTGATACACACATATGTGGGTTATCATGGTTGATGCTTATCATTTGTGGGATGTTTCCTAGTGATGATACATGGTTGATATATTGAGGGTTCTTATGGAAATATCATGCAATTCTAGATGATGATGTTATGATCATAGATGATGACTATGGTATTTTCACATACATATGATACAATGTGAATGATTTTGTGTTATTGCTTGGAGATATGACATATGCTTAGTTGATTCATGGAAGGTTATTAGAAGGATCTTTCTACTAAGGAAACAGATGAAGTTGATCTTGATGAGATCAAGAGGATGAGTTGATATCTATATGTGGCATACTTTGTCACAAGTTGATGATATTCACATTTTCATATCTTGGGAACTGATGATGGACATATACAGGTTGCTGGTCTAGATGTTGCTGACAGATGCTTATGGTGCAGATCATATATGGTGTATGATAGTTGCTGATGACTATCATGGTCTTGTTTGGATATTTGGTCTTTTTTATAAATGCCATTTATATCATTTGATGTAAAGGTCATATAAAGGACCATGATGTAATAATATGTCTTTGTCTGTCATAGTCCTTTAATGAGTCCTTTTTGGTCATATGATGTAATTTGTACCCCCATTATGCATGGGAAAGAAGATGTAATAATTGATATATTCCAGTCGTGTATAAACAATTGGTATATCCCCACTTGGTTGGGTTGATGAGTCAAATTTGGTATATACCCACTTGGTTGGTAGATTGATGTATATATAAGTCAATGGTGATAGGAAGGTCATACTGACATAGTTGATTTATAGAGTCATGTTATTCTTTTGGAAAATATTTTTGCAGACTCTACATGTGCTCAGGGAGAGCATGGATGGTTTAGTGCATCTCAGCATGTACAAAGGGGAAGTTCAATCAGAGAATTCAACATGTAACTATGGTGAGCATGATCAATGTTCATATTCAATTGTTCAGATATGGAAGTCTTCTTTTTTATCAACACTTTTCCCTTGATCTCGAAAGGACAGAATATCTTGGTCTGGTATTTTGGTGTTGCTTGATATCCCTAACAGGTTCAATAGCTTGAAATGATAAACACCAATATGGTTTCCATCAAGTCCAAAGGGGGAGATTGTTAGCATTATGATACATGTGTTGTACTTGATGGAAACTCGGTAGTAGCAAAACAAGTATATAATAACTAGATGAATATAGAGGACATATCAGAGGTGACAAAATGATGGAACAAAGAGTAATCAACAAGTCATAAATGACATGTTGTCTTAATGGCTCCTGACCCAGCTTCAGAGTTAAGTTTTCCAATCAAACCCTTACACTACAGACCCTTTCGGTGTCAGTCTGCGGAGCGCAGATTGAATTCTCACCCGAAGCAGTATGGGGGGATGTTGGAACCAAGTTTCCACACCAAGAGATGAGCGTGATGTCATTTTATACGCTAAACATTCCTTCACAAAGATCAATAAGTCCTTAAGGCTTATCAATATAACTTCCTCTTATGAGCCTCTATACCTTTGTGAAGGTCTATGACTACCTTTCACGGACCTTAGACAGGAAAATCAACCACTTACACGCCTTTGTAATCATTCCTATCTTTGTACTTACCCAGATCGACCTAGATATCTTTAATATGAATTAAGATATTCTTCACATAAATAGATATTAGTACTTGCATTCACATAATATTGTAAACCATGTACAATCACGCATCAATACAATATTAAATCATAAACCGATAATTCATCATAGCATAAACACATTCATTCATAATAAGATTAAATGGAAAAAACACAGATGTATCCAGAATAATCTCATTATTAATGCTTTTGTTCTTCTTACAGACTCGAGACTACCCTGCACACTCAGATATAGGGTTTTGCGCACTCAGCTACAGACTCTACTCCAGGCCTCTGCGCACACAACTGTAGAGCATTTCTTCTACTATAAGACTCTTCCCTCTTCACTTCTTAATGACCCGTTATATTATTTCTTCGCTCATGAAATGCCTCAGACTCTATAAGGCTCCCATTTTTATACAATCCCATGGTCCATGGACCATGAGTAGGTCTATTAAAGCTGACACAATTTACATAAAAGAAGGGTAAAACCCTTTATGACACTTACTATCTACATTCTCCGCGACCACAACTTGTCGAGACTTTACACTTTACATAACAAAAACTTGGGCTTTCTACCCCAAAATGTGGACTTTCATCTCAAAACTGACTGCAGGAGCACTATCCCAATAGGCCCCCAACATAAATATCGTGACTCACCCCCGAGTCACTCTGCTAGTGTAGAGATCTTAGTGTGGATACCTCCTAGCTTGAATTGCACCACTGCTACCTTAGCCACACTCTGTGTGGCTGCCTGCTTGAGTTGTTCAACAAATTCCTCTATTGTTGGCCCTTCACTCTCTTCTTTTACCTTCTATTATCTCCTCTGTAGGCCTGCCAACTTCTCCTCAATGGTAGTAGAGATGACATAGGCCTTGTCCAGCCAAGGCCCCAATCTAGCCTTGAGGACCACCACCTTTCATTTCCCTGCCTCCACCTATTTGAGAAACTGCTTTGCTTCATGCAACTTAGTAAATCAATGTGATATAGTGACAATGCACGCCATCACTCTTGATTAGTCATATTGTTGCTGTGTGGGCTTTTGTGTTCAACCATTGTAGGTTAGGATCCTATATAGAGTTGTGACGACCTCCATAGACTACTTAAAGAGCACGATGAAATCTTCCAACGCGACATCTGTTGTTGCAGCTACATCCTTTACAGCTACCTCGTGCTATTCTTTGACCTCTGGTGGAGTTGAAGGCTGTGACTTCAACTGAAGCTCTATGATTTTAAGGTTCAGCTCAAATTGAACCTTGGCCATCTCTATCTTTGCATTGTGCACACCTGCAACCAATTTCCTAATCTTGGCCTCCAACGATGCTTCTTCGGGTATGTGTAGTTCTGGAACGGTTCTTCATGCTTCGACTACCACAGCTGCAGTTTGCTCATTCTTCTCATGAAACTTCTTCCATGCTTCTAGTGATACTATCATCTTGACGAACATTTGTTCATTGTTGACTTTCTGCTCATTGATCATCCTAAGCGCATGCTTCTCTCGGGCCCTAATCTCTGTAATCACACCTACTTGTAGTGTGTGAAGGAATTCACTAGGGAGCATGACCAAGTTGATGCCAAGATTCCTCAAAGTGTTGACAGTAGCCTTTTCAGCTTTTGCCTCCACGCTCAAAGCTCCGTCTAGCAGCGTGACTTCTCAGAGATCCAAGGATCAAACCAAATCTGTTGCTTGAGTTATCCCTGATGCCAAACTAGTTGATGTTGCGCTGCTTTAGATCAAAGCCAACCTCCTTCTCTAGAGCTTTGCAGACCCATTCACTTTCTTCAAGATGCTTTCCCTTCTCTTCGTAGTCATAATTCCACTTCACAACATGATATTCACATTAGGATCCTCTTTGCAGGGTTTAGCTCACATCATCTACAGGTTCTGGGTATGCTGCTGAGGCTGCATCCTTGTTTCGTGCATCTTAGCTATTAACATAGGGTAGTCTTCTGTCACGTGGTCAAAATGAGTATAGTACTGGCACAACAAGTGCGTTGGGTTCATACATTCTCATGTGTAGTGTCTGGGCCCTTCATAATTGTATAAAATAACTTTTCCCCAACCTCTCGTAGGTCCTCCTCTGCCTCAGCTTTGTCCACAGAATCAGCCATTTACACACCTTTGTATTTGTTCCTATCTTTGTATTTACCGAGATCAGCCTAATTATATGATATCTTTAACATGCATTAAGGTATTATTCACGTAAACATATATTAGTACTTGCATTCATATAACAACATAAACCATACCGAATCGCACATCAATACAGTATTAAATCATAAACCCATAATTCATCATAATATAAACACATTCAGTCATAACAGAATTAAATGGAAAAAACATAGATATCTCCAGAATAATCTCTTTATTAATACTTCTATTATTCTCACAGACTCGAGACTACCCTGCACAGTTAGTTATAGGGGTTTGCATACTCAGCTGTAGGGGTCCCACACTCAACTATAAACTCTACTCTAGACCTCTGTGCATATAGTTGCAGAGCCTTTCTTCCTCTCTAAGACTCTTCTCTCTTCACTTCTTAATGCCCCATTACTTTATTCTTCACTCATGAACTGCCTTAGAATCTCTAAGGCTCTCCTTTTCATATAATCCCATGGTCCACAAACCATGGGTAGGTCTACTAAAGCCGACACAACTTACACAAAAGAAGGGTAAAACCCTTTTTGACACTTACTATCTACGTGCTTTGCAACCACAAATTGTAGAGACTTTACACTTTACATAAAATAAAAATAAAAATAAAAAAGAAAAAAAAACTTGGGATTTCTGCCACAAAACTTGTGCTTTTGCCCCAAAATTGACCATAGGGGATCCTATCCCATAGGTCCCCAACAAAAATATCATGACTCACCCTCGAGTCACTCTGTTGGCATGTACATCTTAGTGTGGATACTTCCTATCTTGACTTGTGCCACTGCTACCTCAGTCATGCTCTTCGTGGCTGCCTACTTGAGCTATTTGACAAGCTACTCTGTTGCTGGCCCTACACTGTCTTCTTTTACCTTCTATTGTGTCCTTGGTAGGCATGCCAACTTCTCTTTAATGGTGGCAGGGATGACATAGTTCTAGTTCAGCGAAGGCCCCAATCTAGCCTTGAGGACCACCTCTTTTCATTATGCTACCTCCACATGTTCGAGCAACTAATTTTCTTCATGCAACTTGCCAGTCACTATGATATAGCGATGGTGTGCACCATATCTCTTTCTTTGTCATACTATTTCTACAATTCATGGGCTTATGTGTTAAACTACTGCAAGTTAGGATCCTCCTACAGAGTCGTGATGAGCTCGATAGACTTCTCAAAGAGTGTTGTGCAATCCACCAGCACGACATCTATTGTTGTGACTACATCCTTTATAGCTACCTCGCATTGTTCTCTAACCTCTGATGGAGTTGAAGGTTGTGACATCAACTCAAGCTCTGTGATATTCAGGTTCAATTTAAACTGAACCTTGGTCATCTTTTTCTTTGCATCACACGAACTTGCAGCCAATTTCCTAATCTTGGCCTCTGATGACGCTTCTTTGGGTATTTGTAGTTCTGGAACAGTTTTGCATGCTTCAACTACCATGGCTGCAGTTCACTCATTCTTCTCATGAACCTTCTTCAATTCTTCCAACACTGTTTTCTTCTCAATGAACGTTTATTCGTTGTTGACATTCTGCTCACTGATCATGCTTAGTGCATGCTACTCCTGGGCCTTGATCTCTACAATCACACCCACTTGTAGTGTGTGAAGGAATTCACTAGGGCCAAGTTGAGGCCAACATTCCTCAAAGTGCTAATAGTAGCCTTGTCATATTTATGCCTCCATGCTTAGAGCTCCATTAGGCAATGTGACTGCCTAGAGATCTAAGGATCAAATCAATTCTACTACCTGAGTGGTCCCTGATGCCAAACTAGTTGATGTTGCGCTACTCTAGATCAAAGACAACCTCCTTGTTTGGAGCTTTGTGGACCCATTCACTTTCTTCAGGATTCTTTCCCTTATCTTTGCTAGTCATCATTCCACTTCACAACACGATATTCACATTAGAATCCTCTTCACGAGGTTCAGCCCGCATCATGTACAGGTTCTGGGTAGGTTGCAGAGGTTGTGTCCTGTTTTCACGTGTCTTAGCCATTAACAGAAGACGGTCTTCATTGTGTGGTCAAATTGAGTACAATATCAACATGATAGGTGCATTGGGTTCTTACATTCTCATTCGTAGTGTCCTTTCCCTCCATAATTATAGAAAATAACTTGTCCCCGACCTTTCGCTAGTCCCCCTTTGCCTTGGCCTTGTCTACACCCCTAATATGCTCCTCGGGCTCCACCATCACCTTGATACAGAGGCTTAGTTTCTATTTGCATCTAATACATAGGAGTCCTCTCCATTATTAATTCATAACTAAGGCAATTGTGCTCATCGTGACCTACTAATTTGCAGAAGTTGCTGAAGAGTTGTTTCGGTATCTTTACAAAATTCTGTAGCAAGTGACAATTATATGTCACATGTTTTCCAGCTACCTGATAGATAGCACACCACAATGCAGGTCCTATACTTGTCCCTTCTTGTGCTTCCAGCCTCAAAGGAATCAACCCTCCTCCTGCAACATAATTTGTGAAGACAGGGCAATGATCATTATCATGCCCCTGACTCTTACATTTCAAACACCAAACTTGTTTGTGCACCTTCGGCCAAGGTACTCTATCCTTTTTCAAACTTTGGAATTCTAGGAAACGATTTTGCAACTTCGCATGAATCTACTGAACTCCCAAAGCAACATCTTGAATCGTTGTCTCATGCAATCTCATCACAATCTCCAGGGCTTCCGCCTGGGTCCCAATATTTTGCTGTGATAAAGCAACCCTTAAATGAGGAAAGAGTGAAGCCACAAACCATTCACGATGTTGTCCATCAATAATATTCATGTTATCTTCGCAGATATTTCATTTTAGTCTCTGATCTACCTACCAAGGTGTCTTGCTTGACTTGATCATGATTTCCTTGAATCCAATGATTGATTGCGCTTCAAAGTTAGGCCTACTGAATTCCTTATTCAACACAGTCTAAATGTCTGCCAATGTAGCTGTCAGGTTATCAGTGCAATCATTAATGTACCACATTAGTGCATGACCCTATAAAGCAATAACCAACATTACTTTCTTCATCTAATCATCTATAATGTTCGGGGCTTTCCACATAGTCTTCGCAATGAACACAAACTGGTTTGGGTCCTCATTTCCCAAGCCCTTGAAAATGGGCAACTTCATAGTATTCACCATATTGAATGGTGGTGGAGGTGGTGGTAGTATGGGCAAGGGTGAATGTGGTGGAGGTGAAGATGGAGGCAATGTGGGTGGATGGGTATTCATGGGAAACCTTTCCTTATTAACTAAACAATGCTCTGTGGTGAAGCCTGTGATGGTTCTTCATCATCATTGAGAGGAGGATCAATCAGTGGGATTTATTCAAGACCTGTTCTCCTTCTATCCCTTAATAACCACTTTGTGTAGCTCCAGACATTAAGGTAGTTGCATAACCACATTTTCACACCAATCAAGGTATTCAAAGACCTTAAATACTTACCTCGCGGTGCCTTGAAGAAGCATTGTTTTGATTCGTTGTAGCTAACTGAGGTATCAAATGAAAACTCTATAAAAAATCCTTCGATGACATGATCAAGCTAGTGATCAACATCATGCGTGATCTTATCTTTAGAGGCTTCCAATCTCTGCACTAACTCTAAGGTCCACACTATTGGATCATCAAGCCTCCACCTTCCCTATCTATCCACTAGTTTAGCTACCCACTCATATAATTCGATGGGGAAAGAACAAAAGAAAATTTCATGTATCTCTATGTACAGATACCTTTCCAACCACTGTTATTTCATTAATCATGGATTTCTATTTTCTTGCGTTGTGAATTCGTGGATCTTCCTATCCTATCAATCTTCAATTTCCTTATTTTCTGGATTCCAATGATGTGACATCATACATCTCTTTATGTAGATCTTGGTCCCAGCAACAGAACCATTTATTTCCTTAGTAGGTCTTAACCCAGGTTCAGAGTTAAGTTTTCCAAACAAATCCCTACACTACTGGCCCTTTTGGCATCAATCTGTGGAGCATAGACTGAAGTCTCACCCAAAGCAGTATGGGGGATGATGGAACCAAGTTTTTGCACCTAGAGATCAGTGTGATGTTGTTTTATACCCTAAAATCAATAAGCCCTTAAGACTTATCAATATAACTTCCTCTTATCAGCCTTTATACCTTTGCGGAGGTCTTCAAATGTCTTTCATGGACCTTAGACAGGCGAATTAGCCACTTACATGCCTCTGTAATTGTTCCTATCTTTTTATTTACTGAAATCAACCTAATTAACTAATATATTTAACATCCATTAAGGTAATCTTCTCGTAAACATATATTAGTACTTGTGTTCATATAATAATGTAAACCATGCAGAATTGCGAATTAATACAGTATTAAATCATAAACCCATAATTCATCATAACATAAACACAGTCATTCATAACAAAAGTAAATGGACAAAACATAGACATGCCCAGAATAACTCTTTATTAATTCTTTTGTTCTTCTTACAGACTCAAGACTGCCCTGCACACTCAGCTGCAAGGGTCTACACACTAAGTTGTAGGCTCCTCTAGGCCTCTACTCACACAACTGCAGAGCCTTTCTTCTACTCTAAAACTCTTTGATCTTCACTTCTTAATGACCCATTACATTCATTCTTCGCTCATGAACTACCTTAGACTCTCTAAGACTCTCCTTTTTATACAATCCCATGGTCTGCAGACCATGGGTAGGTCTACTAAAGCTGACGAAACTTACATAAAATAAGGGTAAAACCCTTTATGACACTTACTATATACGTGCTCCACGACCACAACTTGCTGAGAATTTACACTTTACATAAAAAAAATTGGGCTTTATGCCCCAAAACATGGGATTTTGCACCAAAATTGACTGTAGGGGACCTTCTCCCAACATGACAGAATGATGGATAGATAGAATGTAGCGCAGTTCATAGGAATCAATTTAGAAGTGATGTATGAAGGCAATTCACATTCTAACAAGTTAATTTAGAGGTAACAGGGCATTGGTATAGAAGAACAAGAAGTTGGAACAAAGGTCTACTGATCAGAATCAAGAAGTTGAAGGAAAAGGATGTTTTAAGGTAGTTTAAGCTAGATACACAAGTTCACTTTCACAAAGCAGTGTATACACATAGGTTAACAAAACAAAAAGAGCGTATACGTATTCATGCACTTTCACGAGAGGAAAAGTGTGTATAGGTTGAAAATCAAGGAAATTCAAGATTAAAGAATGCCAAGGGTTAGTACCATGGTATTATCCCACAATAGTGAGTAGAGTAACAATTATTTGATCTCGTCTAAGAATACAACATGTTCTAAGTGTTGTTTTGGTTTGAGGCATTAAGAAAGGCTAAAACTATATAAGGAGGAGAAGATCAAAGGACTAAGTGCACAAGTAATGAATATCTTATGAGGTGTTAGATCAAAAGAAAATATGCATTCTATGGGTTTCTAATGCTTTGCTTGATCTAGTCTGAGTATGCACCCGAGTGTTTGATGATGGATGAGATCTAATGATGGATTGGGATCATAATGACTTATCATTATGTGATCTTATAATGGATAGGATAGATCTGAGTGCTAATAAACGTTTTGTTCTTTAAATGCTATCATATGGGTATATCTGAAGTCTGGAATAACTGCAAAGTTATAAGTTTTTATTTGCATATCTATACGCTAGTTTGCCTTGGTGAAGGAGCATATACACGTTGGTTCAACACTTCCAAGTAGTGTATGTAGAAGAAAATCTTGTTGTTCAGGGAAGACTGGTCTATCTGATTACTGCTACTATTTTACTACTTTTTGTCATTGATGTCTTCATTAGATCTGAAAGAAAAATTGATTGTATAAGGAGATTGATTATGGTTGATTGAATAATTGAGAAAGAGGCTGATCCTTGTTACTATCTATTTAGAACTGTGTAATATGACAATATATCTTCAAAATGTATCTGATTGGTAGAACTTGTGGTTCAGAGGTTTTATGATTCAGTGTCTTTAGAGGTATACGCAAGTTGGGATAAAGGAAGTAATGTATACATGCAGGTTGGCTTCATTAAAAGATCATATACATTTTAACACATGAGTTTTGATGCTATAGTCAGTTGTAGTTGTTGATGCAGTGTTTTGGGTTTAGATCTATTTACTATTTTTTCTAGTTGATTGGTTGAATTTGATTAAGTTTGAATGAATGGTTGATTCAATTGTGATTGTTCGATTCTTTATGTCGGAGGTTTCAATGAATGACTGATTTAGGTGTATCAGAGGTTCAATGATTCTTTCATTCAGCATGTCATAGGTTTTAGCGATTGATTGTTTTAATTATAGCTGATTTAGAGATTGATGATTGTGTTTCAGTTCTATTAGAGATTGATGATTGAGTTTTCAGTGATTGGTTGATGGTGATCTATTTGATGGATGTATTGTAGTGGTGAATGAATTTGAGCTTAACTGTTATTGATGGTTCCAATGTGGAAATTTTATGAAACATGGCCTACATATTGTGTTGTTGTGTACCAAGAGTATCCATTGTGAAAATTTATGAAACGTGGTCCCTGAAGGATACTGAGGGTTGGAGTGTTGAGTGATGAAGTCGAAGCTTCCTACCAATAGTAGCTAGTGATTTAATCAGGGGGTTGGAGCTCCCTTCCAATAGTAGCTGAAGAACGAGTGAAGGTTAGAGCCTTCTCTAGGCTGGTGCCTACATACTAGTAAGCATATCGACTAGTACAAAAGCTAGGGTTTGTAGCTCCCTTCTAGTAGAAGCTAGAGAAGGAGAGAAGGTTGTAGCCTTCTACAGGTTGGTGCCTATATACTGGTATGAGTATGCACCAGTATAAGATTGTAAAAAGATTATTTTTTATATTAACATAAGACAGAGACAAGAACAACAGGTGGTTTCTCTCTGGCATTGGATTTCCACCTTAAATATTGGTGTTCATGTGTGTTGGTTTATTCCTTTATTACTACACATGGTTACTATTTAATTATTAATAAACTACTGATGCACTAATTAAATATCAACATATGATGAATTAACTTAATCATAAGTTCACTAGATATACGTTGGTTTCATTAAGAACAATTGCATACACACGCGGGTTCCCTTCACTAATGTAGCATACATAAATATGATTATGGAATTGAAAATGTTATTGATTTGTAAATATTGATTCACCCCCCCTGAGTATTATTCCCAACAGCAAGAATTAGCAACAATAGAAAAAGGATTTGGAACAAGAAAATGTATGCTAGTAAAGCACGTGATGAGAAAACAACTGGTGCCCAATAATGTCCAGTAATTTCCATGATCCTTCTATGAGAGGTATGATGGTTTTGAGGTAGGGATATGATTTGTTTTTTTGACCTTCCAATGCGAGGAAGCCTTCCCAAGGGATGGATCGCCCAAGAAAGGGGATGTTGGAGAACTTGCAAGGTGAGTGACTGCAAAGAAGGGGGTGATTGAATTTCCCGATGGATTGTATAACAGAGAAGAGAAGGTCAGCGGATGGAGTTTTTTTGGTCATTAGAAATTATAGATGGAATCAGATGCACATTCTGAGTGTGCCATGGAACAATGAGCCACTAACTGTTCCCTAGAGGACAAGTGGCATAGGATTGTGGCATTAGACATTAGATGCAACTTTGACTTTAGCGGTGGATTCTGAACTTCCTTGGAAGGTGGTGAATTATTGTACTCCTTTTGAGGGTGGAGGAGTGAGCCTCTGGATTCCATTGTTGTTGATATGGGCATCTATCATTTTATTTACTGGTTAGAGAAAATGTGCATATGTTTGTATGTGTATATTATTTTAAATACTATATTCATATTGATTTATAAAGCTCCATAAACAGTGTGATTATTTGTTTTTTGAAGAAAATGTGCATAAGTATATGTGGTGTTTATTGTAAATACCTTAATGAGTTGTGTTATAAAGCTCCAGTAAATAATATGTTTGTCATGTTTTAGCAGGATATCGTTGTAAAGGCTAAAGTGTTATAAAGCTCCCTGGGAAGTATGTTTTATTTTCAGCAATTTTATGCTTTATAGTTGTCATTGAACACCAAGGATGGTGTTCCTCAAGGGAGAGGGTTCTGTAACAACCCCAGTTAAAAATCCATTTAAAAAATATAAGAGCAAGGTCATGGGACATGTATTCCAAGCTGAACATTGGGAAACAAATCCTAATGGGTGTTCAATTCGGTTATTATGGATAAAGTAAATTGGCGAAGGAAATGGAAAAGGCTTTGAAAAGGAAAAGTGGCACTAATTAACATTTTATTTTGAAAAGAATGGAAATTAGGAGAAAAGGTGAAAAGTCACAGATTGCATGTGAGGAGGAAAATGAAGGCAAATAATGGAAAAATGAAGAAATTAGAGACCACATTAATAAAAAGGATTATGAGGATCAGTTGGTGACCTTTTGTCAGATCATTTTTGGAGCTCTCTCTCTATTCTCTCTCTTTCTCTCTCACTCTTAGAAACTTAGAGATTTTTTCGAGACCTCTAGGATTGAATCAAGGAAAGCAAGGGAAGGACCAATAAGGAAATGAAAGAAAATACCAAGCAAGGAATAGCAACATCAAGTAACTACAAAGAGATTATTTACATGTATTGATTTTCATGTGTGATTTCCTTGCTAGATGTGGCATGCATGATACACACGAGTATTCTTTGTTTTCTTGTTGTCAATGGTATGTGCTTTTCTAGGTGTGATTGTGTTCTTCAGCCTTTCCTTTCCCTATCCGGATAGCCATGGTGTGATGGGCTCTCTTGTATTTTGTTGAGATGGATTGTTGGATGGACTCGAAGTTGAGTGGTGTGGTCTCAAGATTATTCTCAAGGCCTAGGAATCATGGGATGTGATACATGATAAATCCTGGATGTGAACACTTTGATTAAGCCTAGGAATCCCTTGACCAGTAAATGATGGGATACATGGTATAGCTCAATAGTGGATACCCTTGATTCAGCCTAGGAATTCCTTGACCCACAACAGTGGGATAAATGATAAATCCCAGAGGGTGGTCACCTCGTAGGCATAGGAATCCCTTGACCACTAATGGTGGGATACACGGAAAATCTGAGAGGTTGAACATACAAATTCCTCACAGTTTAGGTGGAGAGATCTAAAGGCATCCATGCTTGTTTAGGGCCCAGTGATCTGGTGGAGATTGTGGTAAAGCCTGAGGAAGTCCCATACCTAGTTGCGTTTTGCATTCATTAATAAGATCTATTTCTCCTTGGTATTTCATGTGTAAATATACTGGTCCATATGTGATTCTTATGGTTGTTATATGCTTGTTATTTCTGTTGGTTATATGTTGTATATAGGTATGTTTTATGATAAACATGATGTATGGTTGTCATCATGTTTTGATTTGCAAGTGAATGTAAAATGAATATATAAACTAATATATGATAAATACATGATAATGCAATTATTGTGACAAGTCAAAAATGCTTCTTTATGAATCTCTAATAAGTATGACCTATAACTTACGTATTTGTGACATGTTTGAAAAAATTATTGTCATGGTTTTAGGGGTTAGATCAAGTACTTCTTGTACAAATGATTTAATTAGCAGCCTTATTCGATTGTTATTTATCATTTTTGAAAGTTTCGTGAAGTTGTGGGTAGTGGTTTGAGTCCAGGCCTTGAAAAAGTGGCAAAGAATCTAGGATTGCTAACTCAGTTGAAAAATTCCACAGTCGATGGCATGCATTGCTGTGGGAGTGATTGGAAGACTTTAGTCACATGCATGGATTGTGAGGGGAGTGACTTAGGGTCCAGATCAATGAAACATCTAGTTGTCTCGGGGGTTGGTCACTTGGAAGGGTTGGTTGGCTCATGAAGGTTTTATAGCATGTGTGGAAGGTCAAAATGGTTTTGTTTTGTTAGTACCACTTCCTTAACTATACATGGGTAATTGAATCACATTATAGTAGCCTCTCATCACATGTTTACCCAAGAGGACCGATTAACTTATGTAATTGTGGGAGGAGGGTGTTACATGCTTCTTCAACAACACTAACTACAACTTCAATACTTCTTAAGTCCTTTTCACAATAATTCATCTATATTACTTTCATTCATTTATTTTCAAGGTATTCATTATGATTTTCATAATATTCCCTCTCTCTTAAATGGATATATATACCCATGCTGCCTCTCAACTTTCATAACTTTGGAGAAACTTCATTCATACAAGGCTTCATTTCTTTCTTATAACATTAAGGTCATATTGACCATGATCATTCTTATAACTTCTTTCATCATGATAATTATTATTATCATGATAATTATTAGCTAAAAGGATTTAATAGAAGGTACAACCAAAAGCATATAGAAGCATGAAGTGAGCTATATCAAAAGTGATATCATTATAGTGCAAGCATACAAAATTTCAAACTTTAGACATCAAATACCTAAACCTAGTTAGGTTCATAGTCAACAAAGGCTACATACTAGACTTTTAACTTCTTGCTAGAGTTTTGTTATAAAACCTTAGACTACATCTTCAACACACAAAACCTTATTCAAATCAAGTCAATCAATCATAGTACTAGACATTTAAGGATGTATTTTAGAAGAGCTTTATGACATACCTTACTATGGGTTTTTCATATATATACCCTAGATACAACTAAAAAATCAACAATCAAGTTAGCATATTAGCATATGCATATCTAGGGTTTCATCATCATACAATAGAAACTCATATCAATACTTATTGCAGTAAACCCTTAGATACAAACATCAATGCATCAAAGTTAGATATACAACATTTTCATTAAATCTAGGGTTTCAATTATGCAGAAGAATATAGACCTAGGGTTTCATTCCTAGGACCTTATTTTAGCTATTACATAGATTTTTTTATAATTCACCAAACCCTTAAAAACAAAAAACCCTAACCTATCAAAAGCTTAAAGATCTAAGGCCTAGTTTACAACTTGAATAATAAAAACAAACCCTAAAATACTAGGGTTTTTCCCATAACAATACCAAAACCATAAACATAGAAGTTCATAATTTGTTCTAGACTTTATTAACAACCCTACGAGGTCTAGGGTTTCATCCTACCCTAAATGCAAAAAGGCTATGATTTCACCATTAACCCTAAGGGTTAGGGTTTAAAAAAAAAATGACAAATATAACTAGCGTAGATTCAATCTAAAGATTAAAAAGAACTAAACATGAAAAGTGTTATTAATGATTTTTCCAAATGAAATTAATTTGTAATATTAAGAAAAGTTTATTATTTATCTTTATACATACCTTGATCTACTCCTTTTATAAACTTGGTAGTTTATCCTTATTGAAAGAGCTCCCTCTTTAAATATGATCACATCTTTATTTAAGTCCTTGCAATATTTCTTGACAAATGCAAAATGCCAAAGAGATATTCATGTTATGTAGAATACATGATAAATTTATTGATAGAAGTTGAACCAACTACATTTGAATAAGATTCTCATCAAGAGGAATGGAATAAGGTGATGAAGAAGAATATCAATCCATCATGAAGAATGGAGTCTTTGAAATCATTCCTAGACTAAGTGACAAATTGGTTGCCACCTCAAAATGGATCTATAAAGTCAAAGTTGTTGTTGATGGAAGCATATAAAAATACAAAGATAGATTCATTGCAAGGGGTTTGTCACAAAAGGAAGGTATATATTAGGAAGAAACCTTTGCTCCGACTACTAGGTATACTACTATAAGATCTTTAGTTTTTCTAGCTACTACTATGGGATGGAATATCCATCAAACAAGTGTCAAAACAATGTTTCTGAATGGAATCATTGATGAAGAAGTATACAATTTTTTTGTAAGCTTGGTAGGATTACATCTTCATCATGTCCAATATATCACCTTAATCAAGGTGGGGAATTGAACCTGTGACTTCACATCAAGGAGTGCCGTAACGAAGAAGTATGCAATTTTTTTGTAAGCTTGGTAGGATTACATCTTCATCATGTCCAATATATCACCTTAATCAATGCGGTGAATTAAACATGTGACTTCACATCAAGGAGTGCCTTAACAAAGCACCCGACCACCATCTATCCAAGACCCCGTGGATGATGAAGAAGTATACATTTAAAAACTAGAAGGGTTCGAAATAAATAATAGAGATGCACATGTTTGCAGAATCAAGAAAGCCCTATATGGGTTGAAGCAAGATCTTAGGGCATGTTATGCAAGGTTGGATGCACATATATTAAGAACTGTGTTCATCAAAATTTCTGTCGATGCAAATAAATACATCAAGGTGGTGAAGAATGAACCATTAATTATACTACTATATGTGGATGATTTGTTTGTTACTGGCATGGGGTGAAAAATACTAGAATGAAAGAAAATTTTGGCAACTTAATTGGAGATGAAATATTTGAGACTCATGATTTATTACTTGGGTTAGGAATTTTGAAAAACATGTAGTGAGATATATTTGGGTCAAGGTAACTAAATAATCAAGATGCTAGAGAAATTCAGTATGATGGATACCAAGCTTATAACTAATCCTATGATCACTAATATCAAGAAGTTGAGAAGCTTCACTCTAGTGTCATCGATCCTACAAGCTATCATAAGTTGGTGGGTTATCTGATGTACCTGGTAAATACAAGATTTGATATATGTTTTGTTGTAAATGTTCATAGTCAATTTTAGTTGGAGCCTCATCATGACCATTGGATAGCTTCCAAGCATATTTTGAGATATTTATGTGGCAAAATAAATTATTATCTAAAGTATGTTGGAAAGGAAGTGAAGCTATCAAGTTTTACAAATTCTGATTGGGATGGTAGTGAAACTGATAGAAGAAGCACTACCAGTGGATGCTTCAGTTTGGGATCTACAATGATTTCATGGATGAGTAGAAAACAATATCATGTTATGTGAAGTAGTGTTGAAGTAGAATATGTTGGTGCATGTGAAGTAGGAAAGGAAGTTGTTTGGTTAAGAAAACTCTTGTCAAATTTGTTTGGAAAGTCTCTAGATCCTTCTGTGATAAATTGTGATAATCAAATAAGAATTAAGATGTCTCAAGACCTTGTACTCCATGCAAGGATGAAGCATATCAACAACAAGTACCACTACATTAGGAGTTTGGTACAGGATGGGGTCATGAAGCTATAATATATCTCAATAGATGAACATGTAGCTGATGTGCTAATAGAATCTCTTTTGAATAAGAAGTTTGAATATTTTAGAAGCATTCTAGGGTTAGTTGATATTATAAATTTAGTTTCTAGGGAGAGATGAATCATCTTATGGAAATATTCTTGGGAGGAAATTTGGCTGGCCTGTATTGATGTATAAATCCCTAAGAGGTAGGTGGTGTTGGTCATGGAGCTCTGACCTTGGATACACACCTAGATCCCTAGGTTGGTGGTAAAGCTTAAAATCTTAATGATACCTAGAATGGATAAATATTGTGTCGCCTTAGTCCCACTCGAATAGAATACCTTGCTCAAGTATCTAGTAAAAGCATGGGTTTCATGTTTGGGTCAATGTATTCTAGGCCAAAGCCTCCATCAAAGGCTTCTAGGTTTTGTATTGAGTCACTAGAGTCATTTCCATTTTTATTAGACCATTGTTGGACTTCTGTATCATGTAAAAATAATTATTTTTGAGTTAAAAAGGTTATTTGTCACCTCCACACCAAGTTGTCCCTATCCCCATGAATTAAGCCTACATTAGGGAAATTTGACCGAGCATAAATTTTATATGTAAAGGGGAAATTGAACCTATTTGGAGCATTCACTCAACAAGTTCAATCTTCAAGGAAGAGACATTCAAAAGAGAGTGAAGTAGTTGGAGAAGGACATAATTTGCTAGGAAGACCTAATCCAAGTTTTTGGGCTATCTATCTCTCACACATGCAAAATTTTTGGGTAGTTATTGGGGCTGAAAAATTGTGCCTACTGCAAGTCAAACATTATATTTCCAGGGTCAAAGTTCCCCTTCTGGGGGGATGAAATTATGGACTGAAGTTGTTGCTGGGAAGTTGTCACTTGAAGAATTTGACAGGGATCATCTATTGAAGAGAAGGGATGGTTTTATGGTCGAAGTTAGCCTTAGTGTAGGTATAAGAAGTCTCGAAGTGCCTCATGTTGATTTAAATCTACTAAAGGAAGAGTTTGACTAGGTTTTCCCCTTATAGGGGTTTTTCCCTAACTGAGTGCCTACATCTTGTGTCTCTTGTTCATGTGATCTATATTATATTATATATATATTATATATATATATTATATATATGGTGAATTTATGATAAAAACATAAATTAATAATATGTTTCATTAATTATCAAGAAGAGGGAAACCAACACTAATTCCAATAGCATGATTTATATTTGTGCTTTGTCTTTAGGTTAACAATGTAAGAAATATATTGGTATCATTTACTTATGAAATAATGAAATTAATTTTGATACAAAATCTATATTTGTTTACATATGAATATATAAATCCCACCTCAAAACAAAGAGTTAATTTGATGGTATAAACAATTTTTCATCATTGAAAGTAAGAAAATTATTTTAAGTTCAAATATTACAATTTTGAGCAAATAGTACATATGAAAATAATGTTTTTTTCTCATATTTCCCTTACCCTTATCTCATGAGGAGAATTTCATAGCACCAGGGAGAGAAAAAAATAAGTGTTATTTGCATGGGATGATGGAATTAATTGTTCAAGTTACGTAGATAGTTTAGATGGCAGTGTTATACGCATCAGGGAGAATGATGTGAATGAATTTGGCTTCCTTGAATCCTAGTAGTATAGTCTTGACCTGTAAGAGGATCACAAGTATTATGAAATTGAAAAATGTGAAAATTCCATTGTCATTTAAGTTATATGATGGATAAGAAATGAATAATATCGATGATCTTATAATAAATAATCGTTGAATTTTTTCATTTTCACTTTTATGATAAACTAATCAATATCAAAGTTTACAATTTCATCTTCTACATAAACATAAAACTTTACAATTTCATCTTCTACATAAACATAAAGGATCAATAACCACGTTTCTATAAGAATGAAATCCATCAAGAGGGGACTAAATGAAGGCTATTTCCTAGAATATAGTGTACCTAAATGCAATGTTCTCGACCAAGCATATAGGGAAGGCATAATTTTTTTCTATAAATTAACTTGGTATCTACTCCACCATAGCTTTTTTCCACATCCCTTAAAATGCATAAATTTTCATATCTAACTTAGAAAATCATGCTTTAGGAAATAGGCTTATGTAGAAGTTTGTCTATAGAAAATATCTACATATTTGATAAACATTTATCATTTTATTATTTCTTTCCCAATTTCCTATTACAAGAGAGAAACATTTCTACCAAACCTAATTCCCATTATTTTCTGGTCTCACCTATCACTAACATGCAACATACCATAATTTCCTATCCATTATGGTTTTTGACCCACCCAAATCAACATTTTAACTACTTGAAGTAGCCTCCTTCATGCATAAAAAAACTACCCTCAAATCATATAGCTAATCATTCTTTTTCTAGAAACCTCATTGGCCCCAAAAAGATACTAACAATGAAGAAACTATTGTGCATAAACTATGGCTTCAATATTATCAAGGACTAGTCGATAAGACGAATGTAATGTAGTTGATCCCAAGTAGTGTCTAACTACGAGGTTTGTATTAGCATACAAAGTTAAACCACTTTGAGTTTGTAGGTTTCATCATGGAAAACAAGTGGGCCATTGGATTAATTCACTATCTATTCCATACTTATATTTGACATGCAAAATTAGGAAAAGAACAAAATAGTATGTTTACACCAAGTTCTATTTCAAATGGTTGAATAATATCTTTAGTTTAACTTGTAAATTTTTTCTTTCTGGTTTTAAATTTCTATGGTTTCATAACTTATTTTTAACCTTCTATTATAGCTATAATACTAGTCAAAATTTGTGCAAAGAGATGCTCTATAGTCTAATATGGGGGAGATGTTGTCATGTAAGAATGCATTTAAAAATAATAAAATAGTAATTACATATTAACAAACTAAAAATAGTAATAAAAAAATATTTCAAAATATGCTAGAAATAGAATAATTCAATTTTCATTTTAATTTTACATTAATTTTATAGAGATATAAAGGTAATTGAAAAGAAAAAAATAAAAATAAAAATTCTAATTTGGTTTATAGTTGCTTTTTAGTGTGAGGGATATGTGTAATTCCTTCATTGTTCAAGTGCTTAGTAGTTTGAGGGAGAAGTGTAATTCCTCCCTTGCTTAATATGGAGTTTAAGTGATATTTGGAACTAGTATTGATATTATGACTATCCATATTTAATATTCAATTAACATGCCATATTAAAAAAATATTTTAATAACAAAAAAAAATTAGGTCAATCTTTAATAAAATATTTCAATGGTCATGTTAAATAACAAAATTCTATATCAACTTCATAGTAATTGAAATGCTTGATTTCTAATTTAATATATAAGAGGGACTTAGTAATTCCTTTAATGCTTTGCAGTTTGCAAGTAACATATATAAAATAGATTGATTCTAATTATAATAAAATTTAATTTATTATAACTGTCACAATTAAATTAATTTTCTTTTTATGTTAAGTCAAATGTCTCTTGCCAACCCAATTGCTTAGTATCTATCCCTTTTCCTCAACTAGTTGTGCTACTAAGATTCTACTATTAATTTAAATTAATTTCAAATTAATTTAATACTATTTTTCATTTTTAATTTATATTATAAATGTTTCAACACACTTCATCTAGACATTTTATTCCTATGTGACTGCAATGGCACTTCATCTAGACATATATTTTATTCCTATATGACTGCAACGGACAAATTTATATAAAAAAAAAAAAGCATTGAGACAAGCCTTTTCAACATCTACAAGGATGTGATGGTGGCAGGAAATAAAACGAAGTAAATGGGCAATACTTCAAATTAAAGGGTATGCTTGTGAAGGTATGCAATACTTATTTAATATGACCAAAATAAAATAGTCCAACCAACATGAAAGAAAATGAAAATGGAGAGGTAACCTTAGGGAACATGACCTGAGTTTACATTTTAGGCTCCAAACGTTTGGATATGAGGTTCCTGTCGGGATGTAAAGGAAACAACTCCAGCAGTTCAGGCTCTCGGGCAACCCTAGGATACTTTCTAGGAGGGCTCATGTTGAAACGACGAAGGCATCCATCGTTAGCAACTGCTGTATTATTCTGCGTGTGCTCTTGGGAACTGAGGTTCCCATCCGGATGCAAAGGAAACAACTCCAACAATTCGAACTTTCCGTGACAATCTTGGAGTTGACGTGCCATACTAACATCCATTCTCCTAGGGTTAACTGTGTTCTCGCTGAAACAACGCAGCAATCCATCATTTGTAACTGCCGCCTTATTCCACGTAGGGGTTTTGAAATTGGCATTGTAGACGGATTCACGCTTCGCATTATTATTTGGGGATACTAAACAATCATTGCCAAACAACCTAATAGACACCACAGTCTGTGTTGCTGTTGATTCGGCTGATTTCGCGTGAGCCTGCGAAATTACAACAGAAATTAGAGATACAATGGATCAGAAATTGACCAACACATTTGAGGATAGAGTAGTTTAATTAATAGACTAAATGGTTTGGATTTTTTTTTTTCAAAATATGGTATAGATTTTATGAATTATAAAACTTGATAGGTTTTAGTGTTTTATGGTTTTTTGGTCAATAATGTAAAATTGAAGTGTTTTATAAGTTTTAGGTTTGGCTAATAATAAATCTATTTATACATCTAAAATGTTTAGCCTTTGAAAACTGCCCATATTGATAATCAAACCCATGAGGGTGAAGGATATTTTTCTTACCTGTGAAGAAAGCTGACTCATTCGCACTCCAGCATCCAGGGTAATTACAGATGCTGAACATGCACAGGGTTACAAAATAAGAATTTGAGATGGAAACAACCCAAAAAAAAGAAGAAATGCAAAATAACCATAGTTTACCACTGCAGGGAGAGGATGAGAGCAGATCCACAGAACTTCTCGCAACATTATTATCTTCTCGATCGTAGTGCTGCGCAGAGTTCCTTTTTCGCTTCTGCTTCTTGCCAACTTCACCGTTTTCCAACCACGAGAACACATTCTTTGAATCTACATCGCCGTATTTTTTGAGTATATTGGTGATCTCTTTAATGCGTGTGCGGGTAAGGTTCCGCTGATCTTGTTTCAACATATGTTCCAAAATCGCTCTCTGTGCTTCGGTTGGTCTCCAATGGTTGGAAGTATTTTCACCACTTCTCTCCATGATCCCCTACTGCTGATAGATTATAATATGAAACGCAGACTCCTACGGAAGTCTAACTTCCGCGCTCAGCTCTGAAATGCTTCCTCTAAGTTCGAGAGAAACTTCGCAGAAACCCTAATTGTTCAGAAATAAACAGATTGTAAACCCTAATCGAAAAAGAACAGAAACTTTGAAACGTTATCGTGAGCTAAGAGAGAAACATGCACAATAGCAATATATATAGAGAATTTCGTAGGTTAACGGAGGGATGAAATTGTTTGATTGAGTTGCTTAGATAGCAAGAAAAGCCACATTTCACGCACTAGGGTTGAGGGATGGGAATTAAATTGGTTTTCTTGCACCCTAGAATAGTTGAGGTCGTATACGAATCAAGGCGAAAGGCCATCAACCCCATAACGGGTTCCCTTCATTTATATATTTTTTTAATATTTTATGTAATCGTTGGTCATTTTGGATGGTAGGTTGTTTTCTTATCCTTTGGCGGGGTCCTTCAGTTGAAATCAAAAACTAGTGTCGGTTTTTGGTTTGGTTTATTTGACAAGTACTTGTTCCCCTGCTTTATTTGCTCACATGTGATGGAACAATTTACTTATTCAAAACTGATTTTTATTTTCAATTCTTATTCAGAAAATTTAAATTTATAAGTAAATAAAAATTATATCTCATATAACATATCTTATAAAGTAATAATAATAATTATTTTATTTGTTTTATATACATATATTTAGAGGAATAGATAATTTGGTTGATTTTGTATTGGCTATAAGTTATAGGTGTCTATGTATGCTCACCACTAGACTTCCAAAATGCACCCTTGGTCAACATGATATAGAAATCCTCCTTGTAAGGCTGATATAGAAATCTTGGAGTGAGTTCACTCAAATGTTTGTGGACCATTTTCTACACTCTTAATTGCAAAGCATGAGTATTATGTGATTTTTGTAGATGATTTTTCCCTCAAATGTTGGATATATTTTATGATGAAGAAAGATTAGGTTTATTTAGAGTTTGTTGAATTCAAATCCTTAGTTGAATACGAAACTCGATAGAAAAGTAAATCCATGAGAAGTGATAACTAAGGAGAGTATGTGTTTAATGCCTTCAAAGAGTTATGTGTGAAGGAAGGAATTAGAAGGGAGTTGATTGCACCTCAAAATCCATAGTAAAATAGGGTTGTAGAGAGGAAAAATAGAAGCATTGTAGGAGTTGTGTTGGAAATTGTAGCAAGAAACGACCTGTGCCTTAGTCAAATTTAATAATTCAATTTTCCACAACAGTAGGATGACAAATCACTTGTGTGGAATGGCCTTGTCTACTAGTTTACTTGCATATAACACTTTGATTACACATCCATGGGCAATTAAGCTTCCTCGGGGGCTTATGTATATTATATGTTAATTTATACTAGAGTTGATATTTTTTGTTTGCATAATCATGTAAGTACAAAAATTTAGTTTGTTTCCATTATGCCTCTTTACCAACATTCTTATGGGACCAAACTCCCATAAGGCAAGGAATATGGACCATCATCCTTATCACAAGAAATAAAAGCTAATGCATTATTTTAATCTAATGAGGGCTTCATGTAAATATTTTTATTCCTAAAGAAATAAGAATGTGCTCACTCCTCCTTAGCATAAACCTTTGTTATCCAAAGAATTTTTTCTTCTAGTAATAATCCTAAGTAGAGTTCCTTACATAGGAGTAGCACTTATCCACATGTTTCAAGCATTTTTGTAATGCTCCGTCCTACCCATTTCGGTCTTCTAGCATGAATGAGAAGTGTTAATTTTAATTAAACGAACCAGTATTATAATGAAAAAGCGGTTACAAAATTCTTCCTTTCTAAAAGTTAACATAATTAACCTTGGTTAACATCATTGCATTCACCTCGTCAAGATCTTTCCGTTGATATAAATTGTATCGTGATATGATGTGTGAGTCAAAACTTATGCTTATTTGAATTTTGGTCATTTAAAGCCTACCACCTAGGTAAGGACCACCCACGTGGTGCCCATGTAGCAACCCAACCTAACTTTGGTAGTTCCACATCCTCTCAGACACTATTTTTAACTCTGGTATTTCCACATCATATCACCCATATTATATTAATATACATTAACATTTTAATTTTCGTAAGTTTAGAGTTAGGGTCTCATTAAAAATATTAATTATTTTAATATCTCTTCATCCGGGTGGAATTTCTCCAAATGATTTATGGGTCTTGGAGATCTCATGTGCCTTAGCCTCTCCACCAATTTCATGGTTAGAGCACATCCAATGCTACTAAAAATCAACACTCCCTCTTAGCGAGGAATGTGCTCTAGGAATGCTCCACCATTGAAACACCACATTGATCCTCCGTATCAATACCTGTGCTAATTCTTGGCATGATGCCTCACATCTCTTGCACTTATGCTCCTTATACTTTTTCCAAGACATTGCCACTACCATTTCTACATTTGTACTGTAACTCCTTCTCAACATGCTACCTATGCTGCCCTTAGAACTACCACTGCTAACTATTGCACGACAACTCAATTACTAAGAAGTAAGCAACTGACTTGCCCCAAGTACTAACATCCCAGTCAGTCTAGAAGCCTTGTGATGCCAAATCTGCCTCTGCTACTAACCCATACCCCCTCTGCTACCATTGCACTACTACAAACACCTTTGTGCCTCTCGCGCTGCTGGAACCTCTGTGCCTCTCACACTGCCACAACCTCATGAAAGTTCCTTGACACTGCCTCTCTAGCCTAGTGTCGGCTCTGCTAGCCTCTGTGTAGCCTTTCCTGCTTCTGCATCAACCTCTTGGCCCTCTGCATCACCTGTGCTGGCTTCCTCAACATTTGCATCAATGCTAACTTCCTCTGTGTCATCCTTCCAAGGTTCTGTGTTGTCACTCTAACACTTTCTATGCCTTTCTGATATTTATTCTCAGCCTTCTGTTGAGCTACCCCTCACTACAATAGATCACTAACTTGATTCTCTCAGTAAACCCTGCCCTAGAAAATTGAATTCTTGATCAACTTGGTGTATCTTCAGCTGACCCTCAAGCCTCCTCTTATACTTTTCTTATTGAAAATTCAATGGCTGATATTAAGTCCCTAATCAACGACTAAGATTAGATCTAGCTTGATCCTCATTATTTAGAACTTTCTCACCCATATTATATTAATCGACATTAATATTTTACTTTTCCTAAGTTTATAGTTAGGGTCTCATTAAAAATATTAATTATTTTAATATCATTTCATCTAGGTGGAATTTCTCTAAATAATTTTTGAGTCTTGGAGATCTCATGTTCCTTAGCTTTTTCACAAATTTTCATGGTTAGAGAACATCCTATGCTAACAAAAATCAACACTCCCTCTTAGCGAGGAATGTTCTCTAGGAATGCTTCACCATTGAAACATCACACTGATCCTCTGCATCAGTACCTGTGCCAAAGCTTGGCATGCTACCTCACATCCCTTTCACTACTACTCCCTGTACTACATCCCATGACGCTGCCACTGCCACTAATACATTTATACAACAACTCCCTCTCAACATGCTACCCATGTTGCCCCTAGAACTGTCACTACTAATTGTTGCATTACAAGTCAGTTACCGAGAAGTATGTAACTGACTTGTCCCAAATACTGACATCCCAGACAGTCTAGAATCCTCATGATGCTAAATTTGCCTATGTTGCTAACCCATGCCCTCTCTGCTACCACTGCGCTACTACAAACACCTCTATTCTTCTTGCACTGTTGCAACCTCTATTGCACTACTACATACATCTGCACTCTACCCTTGCATTGCTACTCCACCACACTTTACTCCACCTGACATCTGTCATCATGGTACTATCGTTAAGGGATCCTGTAACCGGATGTGATCCAAGATTTTGGGAACCTTAAGTATCCTTCCCATAGTATGTAGTCCTTCTAACTACAACTCGATGTCTCCCCACCTCTTCTCTAAAGGCACATGAGCACTCATGGAACAATCATCGTGAGTCTCGACCTCTTTCTCCACCTTAGCTGGAGATGCCTTTGAATCAGAAGCCTCTTAATTGTTTTTCTTCCTAGGACAGTGGGATGGATAATGTTCCAGATCTCTACAATGGAAGTACTTAACCTTGGAGATGTCCTTTTTCTTCCTCTTCCCTTGTTGTCTTGCATATGCTAGAGTCACATCCTCCTCCTCTTCTTTCTTGACTTGAGCTCCCTTAACACAACTCCTACCTTGGTCATCCTCCTAGTCTCTTCCTGGTGAAGAGCTACCCACATCTCCTCCCAATTGGGAAGAGTAGCCCTGCCCAAAATACTTTGGACAAATGTCTCCCATTCCTCAGAGACTGCATTCATGGTAGTCCTAACCATAAACTATGGATCTGGTGTAGACCCCATAGAAGTAAGCTGGTCACAAATCTCCTACAACCTAAGAAGGAATGGATGTATCTACTCTCCCTTTTGCATTTGATAAGATCGAAATTGATTCTCTAATAACATCTTCCACTACACGGAAGAACCCTAGTATAAGGTGGTAAGGGTGTCCCACATCTCCTTTGTTATGTTCTTCTCAGCAATATGTCATATGACATGATCTTTAACCCTATCTAGGATCATGCACTTTTCCCTTGCCATTTCATCCTCATACTTCTCGTTCTCAGCTAGGTCAACTAGGAGAGCCATGGCTTTCAAGGCATAGTCCTTGATGCGAAGTCAATCCAAGACTGCCAAGATCCTGGCCTTCCAGATGAGAAAGTTGGAAGCCCTGTCTGACCTACCCTGATCCTTTAGTCTATTCATTGCAATTTCAGATCTTCTTCTATACTCCCTTTGAGTCTTGAATCCCATCCCATCCTAGAAATATCCATCTAAGTCCCGATTTCCCTTCTGGAAATCCTCTGGACAACTGTCGAACCAGTCCTCTCCAATCCTCATTACAACTACAACTTGGATCTGGATTCCTTCGCTAGAAATATGTAAAGGTAGTGACTCCCTCTACCTTGGTCCCACCTCCTTAGACATTATTATGCTTTGATAGAACCACATCCCACCTAATCCTAAAACATAATCTTCCCATAGCTTCCCAAACTCCGAAAACTGAAGAAACTGAGCCTTTTAGGCTCTGAACAATCTCGACAAAGGCTGAATTTTCTCCTTCAGTCAACTGCGTCAATCCTACCTGGCTGAGTAGGATGACATGGCTCTTTGTGAGCCTCTTTACCTCACTCTGCCTTTGCACTGATCCTTTCCTTGGCTCGAAATGATGATGCATGCTCTACGTCATTTCTTCTCTTGTTGCTTCTACTCTGAAACAACATTGTCTCTTGGGACAGCTACTTTTGTTACACATTTTTAGATTTCTACTCATGCCTCCAGTCCTTCTATGATCTACAATGCTCTAATACCATGTGGAAATTCCTGAATCTAACACATCAGAAATCCTTACTGCATTATCTGGTTTATTATCGCCTACTTGTTCATTTCATTAACAAGTTATTTCTAAATATAAATACTGAAATAAACACGAATGAAGTGTTCACACATATGAAAATCAACAACTAAATAACTGAGAGAATCACACAAGGGACATCATTATTTTTGGACAATTGTGCCCAGAAAAACCCAATGCCGGAAAACTGATGCAATAGATATGAGGGTTATTATTATTATGCATATTTTTGAATACAACTAGGGTGCCAGAAATGGTCCACCCTTCAAAGATTTTCCTTGGCAGAAGTACCTTTCTTCAGAGACAGATATTTGGGCTAATCAACAACCAGATGATTGATCCCACAACAAATTCAACAATCCCTTAGCTCGACAGTGAAAGCTGCTCCAAGCTTCTCTCTCTAACTATGTCACCCTCTAGGGACTGTATCACCCTCTTCTGCTATGTGTCTACCTTTCAGCTCACAGTCTGCCCCATGAAAGTTCCTTAGCACTGCCTCTTCAGTCTAGCATGAGATTTGCTACCCTCTGTGTAGCCTTTGTTGCTTTTGTGTTAGCCTCTTGGCCCTCTGCGTCAACCTCTTGGTCCTCTGCCTCATCTACGCTCACCTCCTAGGCCTCTACATTGATTCTAGCTACCTTTGCATCAACCTTCCAAGGCTCTACACTATCTCTCTAGTTCTTTCTCTGCCTCTATGATATGTATTCTCGGCCTTCTGTCGAACTACCCCTCGTTGCAACAGATCACTAACTCGATTCTCTCAGCAAGCCCTACCCCAGAAAATTGATTTCTTGATCAACTTGGTGTATCTTCAACTAACCCTCAAGCCTCCTCTTATACTTTTCTTGTTGACGATTCAATGGCTATATTAAGTCCCTAAACAATGGCTAAGATTAGATCTAGCTTGACCGTCATTATTTAGAACTTTCTCACCTATATTATATTAATACACATTAATATTTTAATTTTCCCAAGTTTAGACATAGGATCTCATTAAAAATATTAATTACTTTAATATCTCTTCATGCATGTGGAATTTCTCCAAACGATTTTTGGGTCTTGGATATCTAATGTGCCTTAGACTTTCCACCAGTTTTCATGGCTAGAGCGCATTTGATGCTACCAAAAATCAATAGAAAACATCGAAACATAAATACGAGAGTGTAGGCATGAGGTTCCACAATAGAAATGGGGATCATGGTTTCACACAAGGATTTATTTATGCATGAATCATATTTTCTGTCAAATCATCATCGACTAAAAGGTGTAACCAAGACAAGGAAGAAGGACAAGGAGTTAACCAAATGTTGTAGTGTCATATAATCCTTTTCCATTTTTCTACAATGTCTTTCGAGCCCAAACAGGACACTCTTCATGCAAAGTTTCATTAAACAAACACAAAAGACAAAACAAAATTGGGAGGGAAAAACATAAGGAGGCTAACTAAAAAGATGATGCAATACCAAAATGAGAAAACACAAGAAAAACTACAGAAAATTAATGCAGGATGAATGTGCAGGTACACTAATATGCAACTAGACCTACTCCTAACCTAACCACCTACAAGGTCGATATCATGTATAATGAAATTTCTAATGTAGCCAATATAGTTCTTCTTGACCTACAATCACAAACCATGATCAATTAGAACCAATATAAAAGAATGTGCAAGAAAAAATATAAGACTTGAAGAACTTGCACAACAAAAATATGGTATTTCTTGATGGAAAAAATATGTGTCACAACCACTAATTCTAACGCATTTGCATTCTTACCTTTTTGATGAAGACCATAATTAAACAAACCTCAAAATATTCTTATGAATGTATCTTCATCTCCACTATACTTTTTAGCAAGCATGAGGAAATATTGAAACTTGTTATTCACGATGGATCCTGCTAGGTAATATCTCTCCAACCATTCAATGATTGGATGATGAAACTTGGATCCACACACTTAATAATCCTAAAATCTTTGAAAATATGAATTTTCAACTAAAAGTGTGTGAAAAATACAAGAATCTTGTGAGCAGAAATGTATCTAATCATAGTCACCAGGTATGCTAAGATAATGAGGACATGACATAACCATCAGTGAGTGCAGAAGTTCCTCAACTACTTGAAAAGTACCTGGATAGTGAGATGTTAAACTATACAAATTAAAGGATGTCAAAAAATATCATTAGATGTGCTGATGGGAAAATGGTAAGTTAAATGACAGTTATCAGGGAGAGAATCATGATCAGGTAGGTTGATTAAAGAATTATATTCCCAGTTTGTAATTAACAGGGATAAATCAATTTGAACAATTTCGCAAATGCTCTGCATAATAGAAGCATCTTCCTCACATGATGACTGTAACAAAATATTTTCTTATAACTAGTTACGCACTACACTAACATCACAATGATCGAGAGAAGTGAAAATGAATGTTATTATAAAAAACACATGAAACTAGTCAGGGTAAAATGACTAAAGAAGAATTTGATTTTTCAAATAATCCATGCATTCACTAATGTTGGAATAAGGAATTGCTGAGGGGGGGGTGAATCAGTGATTTAATAAACTATTAATATTTATATTTTTTACTATGCTTCTAGTTCCTTCTTATGTTCTTTCACATGTGAGAGAATTCATTCATGAGATAGTGAATCAAATTTTGGACACACATACTCAAATAAAAATATCATGAGCAACACACATTTGACATAGTTTCTCCACGTGGAAAACCCTAGGGAAAAAACCACCAATTTGTTGTTTGATTTATGATGTAAGTTAAGTACCAACTAAATTACATTGGTTTGTTTGTGAGCACCCACTCATTGGAGGCATCGACCTGCTTTTTCTAGCAAGCACCAACTTTTGAAGAGGCACCAACCTCTCAAGTACGCAGATAACAATATTTCACTGCCATTGTTCTACTATTTCATACAATTTTCAAACTGGAAATAGAGGCATACAATTTTACAAGTAAAATACCAACTAATGGCTGTCTGTAGATTCAACTTCTACACTCTGCTTTCTGAACTCACTTGTAGCATAGCTCCTCTTTCTGCACATAGAAACTCTTCCTCTATGCTTTGCCTTCACTTTCTAGGGCTCTCCACTGACTTCACCTCAACACTACCCTTGAAACACTCTGCTTCTATACACACTCACTACTTTTTTCTATCATACATATACTCACATTTCCCACCTAGCTCAATGGAGTTTATGAGTTTTATTCCAGTATTGCACTTGGCTTGATGTATCCACTGTCACTATCAATACTTCTTAAGCATGTACCCCAGGCATGACACTCCATTCTTTTGTTGTTTCATGCTTTCTGTAGTTCTATTTTTGCATTAAATCTTAAGAGTGGGCATTCATCACTTCTCTGTCTCACTACATCACTCTCCATGCTTCGTATTTAATTTTAGTTCCCTTACACATTTCATAGAGACTCCACATGCATATTTTTGGCTCACAGAGATTTAACTGTACCTTCACATGGAGTCTATGTTCTTAATTTTCATCTACAAAGAATGCACAAGAGGTCTTCGGCCACCAATATTACTACTCCGCATTCAAAACTTCAACTACTGACTCATACACCTTTAATGGATCTTTGTACCATTATATCAAATTTTTTCCATCTCAGTGTTGTGTAATGGTGCAACACAAATAAATTATTGATTGCCAATCTTTAATTAAGTCTAGCCCCTTTTGTATTAGACCCCTGCTATATCTCTACCATAGGATTGGGTTTGGTGACTGAGTGCCAACAATATTGAAGCCCCCTTTATCGACATTTTTAATTTGTTTCCAATGTGCCAACAACGACAAACCTGCAATCACTGATCTTGAATTTTTAAGCTCCTTTCACTTAGTCCTTACTACACACTTCTCACCTTAGGATCGAGGGTGCTGACACAAGGATTAGCCTAAAGGTTCTAATAATTTTAAAATCCCATCAGGGGCTATACTTCCTTTGTTATTCACTACACCCTTTGCTTCTTGTGTTTCCTCTAGACTATGTGTTAACCACATCAGAACCCTTTTATCGAGGATTTCCATATTGTGACCATCTGTTGTCCATTACAAACCCCCAATCACTGATTACCAATTGGCCCCTATTTTCAATTGTAGCCCTTGGTCCTTGACCTCTTCATGACTGTGTGCTAGCCCTTGTATGAGAGCCCTCTAATCGATGATTTCCAAATGTGGCCAACTTTAAAACCATCACAAATCTCCGATCATTGATATGACATCATCATCTGCCACATGGCACTCTTTGAGTGGTGACCTATGTCACCTAGATATGGCCCATTAGGCCATCCAAAATGGTCGAAAACACATTCCATGTTCCATCCTTACTTCCATGTCATGCTAATTTCAGTAGCCCCTTTGCATTATCAGAACCAATAAGATCCTATAATGTGTCCACATCAAAGCTCATATGAGGTTACCATCTATCCTTATTAGACCCAATTAGATGCTTCCATGTGTCCTACTTGGAGAAGAGAGAAACAACCTAGTCCTGCTCTCTTTTTGCGATGAAATACTTTGTTAATTCACATTCAACTCTCCCTAATGATTTAACAAAGAAGGCAGAGTCCTAGAAAATTTAACATTGTCGACATTCATCGAACGCTGATACAAGATGTGGCATGGAACTTCCTACCACTGATCACTGATTCCTCCGATATGCGATCACTGATATTGTACAATACCTCTTATGCTCCAACTTGTGAAACCTATGATATTGTGAGACCTTCAACTAGCGGGATCATTGATATGTGATATGATGCGACATTTGGTCATGATTTCCGATTAGACAAGTGTCAGAAAGGAACCAACTCAAAATTAGAATTCTACAAGTTTTCTTTCATTTTTCTAGTTTGTAGAGGCAAAACTTCAACTGGCTCTAACTTTTCATCCAGAAGTCCAGTATGGGACTTATACATACCCTTGGAAAGATTATTATGTTAACTGTCTAGTGGAGGGGGTATGATTGATCTTTGAGCCCATATTATACCTCAAGGAGGTCTCCAAAGTCCTTGCACAAATGAAATCACAACCACCAAGGCATGAAGCACAATCATCAAGCTAAGCCTTGTTTGAAATCAATGCCAACACTTACACAACCAGCCACATACATAGCATCAAATCTCTAACAATCTCCCCCTTTGGCATTAATGGCAACACTGTAGACTTCTCCTCAGGCTTGGCATTGTCCACTCTAATGACAATCTTCTCCTCCTTTGACATCAGTGGCAAAGAAAACTTCACTTTCACTCCCACTGAACCAATGCATCCTACTCTCCCATGAATTCCACCTACTGAGTAGCTACCACCATCTACCAAAATGATGTCATTTGGATGGACAAGTCACAACTCCTATCTTCTTCCTGAGATACTCAAATGGTTCCCTTACCAATGGGTTGGTAAATATGTCTGTCAGTAGCTCTTCAGTGAGTACATATACAAGTTTGACAATGTTGGTTGCAACTTGTTCCCTCAATAAATGATACTTGATAGGAATATGCTTGGGTTTTGAATGCATGATTGGATTTTTTGAGATGTTGATTGCACTTGTGTTGTCACACATTATTGGAATGGGATTAGACAACTCTACCTATATATCCTTTAAGATTTTCTTCATCCATATATTCTATGTACAATAGGTAGCAACAACAATATATTCCTCTTCAACAGATGATATAGAGATAGAGCCTTATTTCTTATTGACCCACGATACCAAGCATTCACCCAGAAAGATGGTTGCACCATAAATACTCTTCCTGCCATCAAGACTTCCAACCTAATATTCATTTGTGTAGGCCTTCAAATTGAAGTATTCACTACTAACATAGCACAGTCCATACTCTATTGCACCTTGATATTTGAAAATCATCTTAACAACAACCACATGACTTTCTCATGGACAAGCCTAAAATCTTTCCACAATTCCCATTGCTTGCATGATATATGGCCCTGAAGATGTTAGATATAGTAAGGTTCCTATCATCGACCTATATTCAGTTTGATTTACCTTCGACATTGCATCTTCTTTTCACAATTTACAACCTGCAGTCATGGGTGTGCTGATAGGTTTGTAGTCTTCCATTTTGAATTTCTTTAGAGTTTTCTTGAGATATTTGGATTGGGATATAAAAACTCCACATGGAGTTTGAGTAATTTGAAGACCCAAGAAGAATAACAACTCACCGATCATGTACATTTCAAACTCTGTTTGCATACAATTTGCAAACTGAGGCCCCAACTGCTCCACATTGCTGCCAAATATTATGTCATCCACATATGTAACCACTATAAGCAGATGATCATTTTCAAATTCCACATAAAGATTACTCTCAACTGAGCCTTTCTTAAACCCTTATTCCTGAAGATACTTATCCAACCTTTCATACCAAGCTCTAGGGGCCTGTTTCAAAACATACAGGGCCTTCTTCAGTTTACATATGAGCCCTTCATTAGAGGAGAATAGAAAACCTTTAGGCTATTCAATGTAAACCTCCTCTTTTAAATATCCATTCGAAAAGGACAATTTCACATCCATTTGATATACTTTTATGTTCTTATGAATGGAAAGAGAAAGAAATATTCTTATGGCTTCTAGTTGGGCTATTGGCGCAAAGGTTTCTTTGAAATCCACCCCTTCTATTTGGGCATACACTTTCCAGACCAACCGAGCTTTGTCCCTGATTACTTGACCCTTTCCATTCAGTTTGTTCTTGAAAGCCCACTTGGTTCCAATAAATATTTTCTCTTTTGGTCCTAGAAAAAGCTCCCATGTGAAATTCTTCTCAATCTGGTCTAGTTCTTCATTCATGTATTTCACCCAAAACTTATCTTCACTTGATAGAGGTTCTTGGGTTCTATCTGTGATAGTAGAGCCAAATTTGCATGACTTGTACTTCCTACAAGTTTCCTTCTAGTTTGGACACCACGTCTTTTATCTCCAAGAATATGAATCTCATGGTATTCCTTCTGTACATACATGGAGGGTGTTTTTGACCTTGAAGATGTGCCTGCTTCCTCACCTTCATTGTCTGAATGTTTTTCATTCAGATCAGTGGCCCTGAGATATAAACTTTCTTCATCATTTAAGTTCAAATTAATTTCAAAGGGTTTAGGTTGTGAGCCTACTTAATCAACTACTATGTAAATGCAATCCTCTATCTTCCTTGTTCACTTGTTGTAACATCGGTACCATTTTCTTCAAATACAGTATCCAAGCAGTATTCCTTCATCAACGTGTGAGTCAAACTTCCCAAGGTTTTTTAATTTCTTTTAATGAAGCATTTTTTCCCAAACACCTTGAGGTACTTACCTAATGCATTTATTCCCTTGCATAAATCATAGGGAGTGCTTTCACTGTCAGGCCTGAGATGAGTTTTGTTTGACAAGTATACTGTTACTCGAGTTTCTTCTCCCTAGAAGTTGTGAGACTCTCTTGCTACATATAACATCACTCTGGCCATTTCCTAGATTTTTTTGTTCTTCCTGTCTACTACTCCATTTTGATGAGGAGTTCTATCTGCTGAGCACTGCATCCTAATGCCTTAATCTTCATATAATTATTCAAAATGTTTTGAGGTGAACTCTCCCCCTCTATCTCATCTTAATAATTTTATCTTCAAATCCTTCTCATTTTCTACCTGAGCTTTAAACTTCATGAAGTGTTAAAATGCTTCCAGCTTTTCTTTTAAGAGAAGAACCCAAGTAGCCCTAGTGAAATCATCAATGAACAATAGGAAATACCTCTCTCCTTTTGAGATTTTTTATCTATTTGGGCGAAAAATATTTGTGTAAATAAGCTCCAAAGGTCTAGATGAGGAGTACTCTTTCGATTTGAAATGTGTCTTAGTATGCTTGCCAAACTGACATGACTTGTAGATGGTGTTATGGGGCCTTAACAATCTAGGTAATCCTTTCACTGTGGCTATTTTTCTTATGTTTATCAAGATTTCAAAATTCATGTGCTCTAGCCTCTTATGCCACAACTGTGCTTCACTTGTTTTCCTCAAATAACAACTTACCCTTGAATCATTGAAGACATATAAATTATTGTGAGTGCTAATTACCTTTCCCACTTTTTTTCCATCCTTTATATTGCAGATCTCAAAGTCTTTAGATCAAAAGGTCACATCATAACCATTGTCATACATATGGCTAACACTGAGCATATTGTGCTTGAGACCTTCCACATACAAGACATTTTGTGCTTCTATCTTTTGATTAAGACTAACCATTCCTTTTCCCTCGATTCTTGTAGGAGCATTGTTTCCAAAAGTGACAAAGCCTCCTCTATCTTTTTCTTTCAGTGACAAAAATGTCCTTTTGTCCCCAATCATATGTTTAAAACAACCACTATCCACATACCATTTGTTTTATTTATCATGCACTGATAAGATGAGTCCACATGGCATACTCTTTTTGGTCTTTACTTTCTAGTTTCATTTATCCTTTTGGATATGCATCTATTTGTCATTTTGAGACTTAAACATCTATTCAAAACTACTTCTGCACTCACTGACCTTGTGCTGAAAATTATTACACTTGAAGCATTCAACTTTACTTAGTAGGGGAGAGAAGACATTCTAATTCCTAAGTGAGGAATCATGCGACTTAGGAGTTTGATGTGTATTATATCTAAGATTTTCATCTCTTTCAACTTTGACTTTTCTAAAATCAATGATTTTATGCCCAAATATATGACACATATAGCACTGACCATAAAAAAATAGGCATGCCTATTGTTAATAGCATTATGAGATTGAGAAGGAATATACCTTGATCACTCATTGATCGGTTCATTTTCCATTGATAATCTCCTCTTTATCAAGTTTCTCTCTTGTCTTCATGAAATCTTTCATGAGGCTTCCTCTTAAGACTGTGGTTATTCAACTCCCGCGGACCTGAAGTTTATCTTCTTCTTCCAAATGGAATATTATTGTGTCCTAGAGTATCATCGAGGAGTTATAATTCCTGGGGGCCTTTGAAAATTTAGGATGTGATTTAGTCTTCTTGTCCCTTCATCAAATTTCTCATTTAGACCCTTTTATGTATTTTCTTCCTCAAGATAAGTTCTTAGAGAGACACAATATGTGTCAAGACATTGGAATTTTTCTTCCCATTCTTGAATCATATCTTGAATCACCTCTTCCTTTAATTTTTGCCTCCTCCAGCTCAACTTTCAAATATAAAAAATCATCTCCCATATTTTTTAGGTTTTTTCCATTTTCAACTTGAGCAACTCTTGTTTCAGGTGCTTGTTCTCCTATTCCAGTCTCTCACAGTTTCCTTGTTCTCCTTCAACAGAAGAGCTAGACTATCGTTGATCTTGAAGCTTTTCTTTCTAACAAAAAAACTCCTCATTATTAGAGTTATACATTACTTCTTCTACACACTGCAACTGTTCCTTCAACTACTTATTTTTCTTCCTTGATTTTTTCAACTCATTAAGGTCACTGATGAGTTCCCTTTCAAGGTATACCACTCCTTCCTATTCTTCCTCTTGAGAGTCCATAATACCATATTTCTTGGAGTTTGTTTTGAGTGACATAAGGGGATACTTATTTGACTCATTTTTCGATGAGTCTTCACAGTTTGATTCGGGTGTTGAGATATCCTCTTTGGAATAGAACCCCTTCTTCTTTTAGGGTTTTTATTTTGATACGTCTAAGACCTATTTCTAAATTTTAGATCTTCTTCTCTTTCAACATTTTATTTGTAAGGGAATTTGGAAGATAGATGTCCAACTCTTCCATAGTAAAAACACTTAAGGGGAAAATTACCTTTATATTTACCTAACACACACTTCACTTTTCTTGCTTGTTGAGCAAGATCCTGAATAGATTCATTGTTAGGGTAGTCTTGATGAACTTTGTGCTCCTTTCCCTTACTGGATACTCTGAATTCCACTTCCTTCGGTTCAGATTTCTCCATTCCTACTCTCATCTCATGGACTATGAGAGTGCCATGTATTTGATCCATCCTGAGATCCTTTAAGTTAAGAATTTCTTCAATAGCTGAGATTTTGGCATTAAATCTCATGGGTATAGATCTCAATACTTTCTAAATGATCATCTCTTCCTTGAATTCTTCACCAAGACCTCTAATCATATTACCACTTCGTCAAATCTGAGGAAGTATTCTTCTATGCTTTCATTCTCAGTAATATTAAAGCTTTCAAAACTCATTCTGAAAGTATGAAGTTTTTCTTTCTTGACTTTGTCATCCCCTTTATGACACTGGTTAAGCTTTTCCAACATTTCATAAGCAAACTTACAATGCATAACTTTCACAAGTTTTGATTGAATAAGGCTAGTAAGAATGGTATGCTTGGCTTTACCATTGCTCAAATACAATTTCTTTCCATCTGCATCAGTGGGGGGAATATCAGGGATATTGTAGTTTACTAGTACTAAGGTCCAAACGTCTACCCCCAGGGAAATAAGATATGCCTCCATTCTTACTTTCCAAAAAGCATAGTTGGCCCCATCAAAGACCAATACGCTACTTGAGTAAACTTCTTGATTCACTTGCTTATTAATAATTCCTTATGGATCTACCTTCTAGTGCTTAAACTATTGCTAAAGGAATTTGGCTCTGATATGAATTGTTGGAATAAGGAATTGCTGAGGGGTGAATGTGTTGGGTCCCTATAATACTAGTGATTACCCCATTACTATTGTAGTTGTGCCCCTTATTAATGTTGTCCCCCCCAGATTGTTATTACTGTGCCCCATAGAATCCCTCTATTGTTATTTTTGTGGCTTTATATTATTATTGTTAGGCCAGCTAGGTTATATTGTGACTCCTTAGACTCCTATATATAGAGAGGAGGTTTTATCATTTGAATCATTGAAGAATTGTTCATTTATGTAATGTAAAGGAGGTTTACCCATCAAAGTGGCTAAATTCTAAGGCGTTGATCTATCTTTTCTATCTTTTCTTGAGTTGGTTTCATAACATTTGGTATCAGAGGTTTGGATTCTAGGGTTTCGCTGCTCCAAACAGGTCATTGTGGCATTTTCGCTATAACTTTTTTTCTGTGACATTTCAGAAGCTAAAAAAAGCTCTCATTTGAGAAGACATCACACTAAATCTCATGTTCAAATTTCAAAGCTTTTCGCACTATATTTTCGGAGATATGAATTGAGGAAGTTGGTCCTTTTGCAGAATCCTGAATTACATTCAAAACAGGTGACCTGGGGAAAATCGTCATAACTTTCTCTCTGAGCATCGGATTCAAATTTCGTAAAAAATTATAGAAATAGCACAAATTGTAGTTTCTTGTACATAGTTTTCAGAGCCAAAGGTCAAAACACGGACACGTGGCACGTCGTACATGTTTGCTCTACTGAATTAGTCTATAATCAGGTCACTGTGGGAGATTTGGCATAACTCTTGATTGGAGAATCCAATTGGGGTCAGACTGGTGGAATTAGAAAGAGGACACAGAGGGCTACTGTAGGTTGCAATTTCAGAATTGGATGATACAAAATTACAAAGATACATCAGAGGCAATATCGAGCTCCTACAAAGTGAAAAAAGGTGTGTATATTTTTTTAAATGTTTGCTTAAGCTTGGTTTGAATTTTTTTTTTCGAAGGAATTCAAAGGGCATAATGAAGCATTATTATTAGTAATTGATGCCCTGAAGAAAGAAAATGGAAGCACCTAGTAGGTGACCTGAAATCTCTAGCATGACTCATGAAGAAGAGGAAGAAATGCAACATGATATATCAAAATTACGAGACGAAGTGCAACAAGTGTCACTTGCACAAAAAGGAACAGAATCTAAGATTGATTGTTTAAAGAAAGGTGTAGAAGCTAAGATGAACAATGTGGAAGCTAATATGGATGATTTGAAGATATCTTTGAAGACAGACATGGAAGAATTGAAGATAAATATGAATAAGTTGCTACAAGAAAGGGTCACTAAGGGTGAAAGGGTAGTAAAGGCAACTCATGATGAGAACAAAAGAAATGTTAATCATGATTCCATAGACTGTAATGTTGGATTGAAGACCCACCATATTCCAAAAATCTATATGAGGAAGTTTGATGGCAAGGATCCCACAACATGGATATTATAGATGGAGCAATTTTTCGATCTCAATAATGTGCAAAACACACAAAAGGTACATATGGCAACTTTATATTTGGAGCCAGATCAGTTTGTATGGTATCAATGGCTTTGCTCTCGAAAACAATTTATCACTTGGGCAATTTTTACGGAAGAATTGATAGCACATTATGAGGATACAAAAAGCAACACTTTTTTTAATTGATAAGTCTCAAACAAAAGGGTTCAATAATTGAGCACATTGAGGAGTTCCAAAAATTGAACATAAGGGTAAGATATTCCAGAGGAGCATAGGATTGATGTGTTCATAGGGTCTTTAAAGGATAATATCCAACATGATGTTCGCCTTTGGGAACCTGATTCATTAGAGAAGGCATTCAGTTTAGCAAGAAAAATGGAAAGCAAAATTATGGCAACCCAGAAGCATACCACTCACAACTATAAAGATGGAAGTGTTGTTGCCCCTAGTCTTCCACAACCTATAAGGTTGACACCACAACAATTGGAAGAGAAAATAGCAAAAGGGCTTTGTTACAGTTGTGACAGCAAATACACTAAAGGTCATAAGTGTGCTGAGAAGAAATTATTCTACATAGAACGTGAAGAGGAAGAAGAAAAGGAGCAAGAAAGGTCAAAAGAAAAGGATATACTCTAGGAACAAAGCCTAGATAAAGAAGAAATGAATCTGGCCATATCTTGTAATGCATTGGCTGGAATTACCACTCCTCAAACCATTAAGATAGAAGGACAAATCAAGAAGAAAAAGGTAACATTGTTGATTGATTCACGAAGTACCCACAATTTTATTCATTGTAAGATAGCAAAAGAATTGAATTGCTTCCTATATCCAACACCAGAGTGTCAAGTGATGGTTGCAAATGGAGGAACGATAAATTGCTCTGTAAAATTCCTTAATATTAAGCTATCCATGGGAGAATATATATTGACTAGCCCAATGCTTTCCATTCCAATGGGAGGTGCTGATGTTGTACTAGGAGTCCAATGGCTACAATCCTTGGGTACAATAGCTTTTAATTTTCAAGAACTTTTCATGAAATTTTCTACGGAAGGAAAGGAAGTCAAATTAAGGGGTATTGTAGGGAAATGGGGAAAGATAATCAACTCTAACGGTATGACAAAGCTTCTAAAAAAGGAACAGAGAGGTGTAATTGCACAATTATGTTCGCTAGATGTTTCCACATCGAAATCATCTATTTCTCTAGGTCTCCAAAAAGTCTTAGACAATCATTCCAAGGTATTTGAGACTCCCAAAGGTCTCCCACCTATTCGTGATCATGATCATGCTATTCATCTGATTCCAGGAAGTGTACCTCCAAACATCAGGCCGTACAGATATCCCTACACCCAAAAGAGTGAAATTGAATGTATGGTTGCAGAAATGCTAGAGACTGGTATAATTCAACCTAGTCAAAATTCTTTCTCTGCTCCAGTAGTATTGGTGCACAAGAAGGATGGATCATGGCGCATGTGTTTGGATTATTGGGAGCTCAACAAGCTCACTATTAAAGATGAGTTTCCCATTCTTTTCATTAATGAATTACTGGATGAATTGCATAGATCAATTTACTTCACCAAGTTGGATCTTCATTCAAGATATCATCAAATCAGAATGAAGACTAAAGACATTCCGAAAACAACATTTAGAACTCATGAGGGTCATTATGA
>APFE031520221.1:14910-38231 GCA_000404065.3 Pinus taeda
ACAGGGGGTGCATGTGGATCCAACCAAGATCCAAGTCATTCGGGATTGGCCATCTCCAACCACTCTGACAGAGCTCCGCAGCTTTCTAGGTCTTGCCAACTTCTACCGTAGGTTCATGTTGGCGTTTTCTCATATCACTTGGCACTTGAGTCAAGTCACCAAGGGAGGATCGAAAGCAAAATTCTTTTGGTCTGAATCTCAACAAAAGGCATTCATAGAGTTGAAAGATCGCCTCTACACGACACTAGTGCTCGCGTTACCAGATTTACAACAACCATTTGAGATCGAGATATATGCCTCTGACTATGCTATATGGGCAGTCCTTACTCAACATGGGCATCCAGTGGCATATCACAGTGAAACACTTTCAGACACAGTCTGGAAGTATCCCACTTATGATAACGAGATGTATTCCATTATGTAGGCCTGCCGACAATGGAAGAATTACATTTTGGGGAAGGAAATGGTCATCCACAAAGACCACCGACCCCTGTAGTTCATATAGACCCAAGGGAAATTGCAGAATGATCACCATCAGAAGTGGTCTACATACCTGCAACAGTTCCACTTGAATATCAAGTATAAGAAAGGCAACACCAATAATGTTGCAGATTGCCTCAGTCGACCACCGATCATGGCGTTAACCACCGTGCTCAACTCTTGTGGGCACGAGACTTCTGCTTAGCCACTTCTCTACAAAAGCGACCTAGAATTCGGCCACGCATACCAGACACTCTTGGACGATCGGCATGTTCCAGATTTTCACCTCGAGGATGCCCTGTTATGCCACCTGGGTCACCTTTGTGTTCCTTCAAGTGAGCGTGCCAAGATGATTTGGGAAGCACACTACAGTTGGGCTGCTGGGCATTTCGGGGTCGAGAAAATAGTGGCAGTACTGCAAAAGCAATTCTATTGGCCGAATCTTCGACAGGATGTTGGGAAGTACATGAGATCATGTACTGCCTGTGCCATTGCCAAACCGACCATGAAGAAGCAAGGCCCCTATGCCCCGCTGCCTACCCCTAGTCAACGTTTGGAATCCATCTCCATGGATTACATGTCAGGCCTTCCTTCCACTAAGCATGGAAATGACTGTCTTTTTGTGGTCGTCGACAGGTTCTCGAAGATGGCCATTATGGCGGCCTGCAAGAAGAATATCATAGCAGAAGCCACTGCTAAACTCTTCTTTGAATGGGTGTGGGTGCACTTTGGGATCCCACAGTCTATCATCTCAGATTGGGACAGACGGTTTCTCAGCACATTTTGGTCCAGTCTCTGGTCAATGCTGGACATCAAACTCACGAAGTCCACAGCCTTCCATCCTCAAACTGATGGCCAGACAGAGGTTGTCAATAGGATGATTGTGCACATTCTGCGCATGTATAACTCAAAGCATCCACGCACATGGGACGAGAGCCCCCCTATGTTCAGCACAGCTACAACTGAGCTCTTCACAGCTCCACTGGCCATAGCCCTTTTCAGGTGGGTTTGGGATTCCAGCCACTATGCCCCATTGATGTGGCCATGCCACTTGCAGCTACTCACATGAATTCAGCTCATGTCCAGTCCGAAACAGATAAGGCCACCAGCTTCATTGAGTGCATCCAACATATTCGCCAGCAGGTCCATGGCATTCTTGAGAAATCAAATGCCAAGTACAAGCAGCGACATGATCAACATCGGGTGCCACACAAGTTTCAGGTGGGCGACAAAGTCTGGTTGCATTTGCAAAAGGAACGCCTTACTGGAGCCTATCGGAAATTAAGACCACTCCGATATGGTCCTTACACCATTACTAAGGCTATGGGAGACAATGCATTTGAGCTCAGCATTCCCCCATTCCTTGGCCTGCACCCAGTGTTCAATGTGGACCGCCTTCGGCCATACTTTCCACCATTACTAGACACATCCGACATTGCAGAACAGCTCCAACCCCCAGAATTAAATCCAGATTGCATGGAACAAGCTGCAACCGATCGGATCATGGACACACAGATCAAGAACACTCGCCAACAGAATATCCAACTGTATCGAGTTGTCAAAGCAGGCCAACTCCGTCACCAGGGCAAGTGGCTCACCAGGGACCAAGTTCAGAAAAAGTTTCCTCATCTCATGGAGGAAGTCAACGCAATGGGGACCATTGCTTCGTAAGGGGGTAGGAATGATCCAGGTGGATATTGGTGGCCACCTACCAAGTCCACCTAGACCACCACCATTGTTTCTCTCAGCATTTTCAGTTTCCTTAATTGTAGCACAACTTAATATTTTTAGCAGTTTTTTGGGTCCTGAACTTTCGGAGTTGTTTTGAGGCCCTAAATGACGTTTTTTGGGAAATTTGGAGGAAAAATGGGTCCATGGACTGATGTTGCCCTCCCCAAAGTGATAGTGCTCAGATAGATCTTTCTAATGAGCTATTGTACGCGTCAAACGGAGATCGTATGCCAAAGTTACGACCCCGGGAAGTTGATGTACCAATTTACCCAAATGGGGCCCACAGTTTGGCGTTTCATCTTCTAGGGTTGGGTTTTGGAATGTTAAGGGTTTTCCATTGTTTCTCAACAATAAATAGACCTTCGAGCCTCATTGTAACACAGTTCAGTGGCATGTAACCACCACATCTATTCTCAAAGATAAGCTACCATCGCCCTAGCTGGTTTATTTCCATTACTGTTTGTAAGCATATTTCAGTATTTTACATTAATGAAATGAAGCATTATTTCCGCTACATATATGTGTTTATGGTTATCTCTGTAATTTGTAACATTCCTATTTAAGTCCGGATCAATCTTCATTGCCGAGAAAAATTGCAAAGAGGCCACTGGGTGGTAGGATTGCGTAGTTGCAATCATCAATGACTACTGCAAGGTGGGATATTGGGAGATAAGTCTATGTAGTTTTCAGAGACAAGGCAAGACTAGGCAGCAAAGGGACCTGGGAGGACAAATCTGCACATTTTTTGGGATCAGTGAGTCTCGACCGAGGGAGAACACTAGGAGACGGTTCTATGCAGTTCTGGGAGGAAAGACAGGCTTGGGTCTTTGCGCATTGCGGGGTTTCAACAAGCAAGGAGGAAGTTTGGTGACTGATCTTGCAAAATGTGCAGTTCAGGTCAGACTTGAGGAAGTTACTACGCAATTATGGGAGGAAGGAAGTATGCTCGTCTCTGGAATTGCGTAGCGCAACTGCCCCAGAGGACAGTGACTGCGCACTGCGCATTTCTAGGCAACAGGGTTGCATCGTAGAGGGCTGAGATTTCACAATGTGTAGTTCAGTCAGGGTCCGGTGAAAGAGAGTTTCTTGGTCGAGAGGATTTATGGAAAAGGGCTAAGTGTGGGAGGCAAGTGAACTTTGTGAGGAACTTGAAACTGTGATCACACCTTTCATATATTTGATGACATGACAACATAGACCACTGGAACAACAAGGCAAATCTTTACCCTTTGTGAAGTAGTATAGAACAAAAAGCGACAATTGCGACACTTAAGATAGACGATAGGACGACCGTAACGACACTTGTGCGATAATGCTTAAAACTTTGTGTATGAGTGTGACTGATGTTTACATAGCTAGGACAACTCGAACACACTAAGACAAACCTTCGAACTCACCAGAAAAGGACCGCAAGTGGGATAAACCACTCCAACATGCAAAAGTCGATGGTTGATCAAACAAGCAAAATAGGTGAAAAGACTCTAAGGAAGATCATGAAATGAGCTCGAGTGCTTGCAACAATAAGGGGAAAGACCAAGGAAGGATTTGAAATTTGAGTGCAAGTAAAATTTTTGGAGGGTGTTGCAACTGCTACAACACCCTTCTAAATGTACCATTGTATCCTTTGTCTTGAAAGATGGATTCAAAGATCAAACGCATCCCCAAGCTTGTCACATGCAACACATCATGGATATGTATATGTTTTCCATTCTCCATTTGACATAGAATAGTTCCTCTTACAACTAGGTTTCACTTGGACATGTTCCCCATCTAAATCCGAAGCCTAATGCCCTCCTTCTTATAACTAGAGAAGTACTCTCTAACTCCTATCATATGAAATGACACTCCATTTTCTATATACCAGACATCCTGTGAAGTTGAGCTAGATAGGAAAGCTATCAATTTGAATTCTCGTTCCATCTCATTGGAGAGCTCATCTGCATCTGCTAAAGTTTCTACTTGCTTGTCTCCCTTTGGCTTCCTATGAGGACAATCATCAACATAGTGGCCAAACTCGTGACAACCATAGCACTTAACGTTTGATATGTCCTTCTTCTTCTTGTCTCCTTTCGAGTTGGATACTTTGTTGGACCCCTTATTCACTTTCCCTTGACCTGCTAGGGAAACATTCTCCTACTCCCTCTCAACCTTCAGACTCTTGCTACTATTGCTACTCCCATTAACCAAGATAAGCCTAAGATCCTCCTGAGTGAAGTCGCTCCAAAGGTGATCCCATCCTAAAAGTGTATCTCGTCCACTGATCACTTGGACTAACACGCTCAAATCCTTGGAAAATCTATTTAGTGATATTCACACTAGCTCATCATTGTCAGGCTTATCACCAACTATGGCTAGCTCATCTCTGGCAAGTCGAACTCTAATGAGATATGAAGTCACATCTTCACCCTTCTACATCTTGATGTCCTCAACTTCTCTCTAAGAATCAACTTCATGTTCTCTGTAGGATTTTGGTACATGTTTATTATATTGTCCCACATTTTCTACGTTCTATCCATCTCTACGATATGCAGGAAAATATGGTCCTTGACTCCATCAAGGATAATCCTCTTAGCTTTCGCATTTTCTTTCCTATAGGTTTCCAACTGTTGTGGATCTGCTGGTATGACAACAAAATTCTCCACATACTCCTTCAATCCATATTCATCCAATATGAATGACATTCTGGCTTTCCATACACCAAAGTTGGAGGCTCCATCCAACCTGTCCTGATCTCTCGAACCTGTTCTGACCATCTTTCAAAACTGGAAATATAATGAAACCAAATAAACTAGAGAATAAACTAAATAACCCAAACTAGGTTAAAACCCTGATATCTTCTCTTCTTGTGCCTGTGTAAATCTTTCTTATGCCCTTATATCTTCTACGATATCATGTGAAATTTTAATACTGTTGCAGTTACTGTGTTATTATTCTCCTATCAATTTAAATTATTTGTCTTTTGCAAATTATTTTGTGGCAAATATTGAATAAAACACAACTTCAACTTTACTGCAAAAATAAAAAACCACAGGAACTAAGAAAATTATACACACACAGACATGAATAACGGACACCAATATTTTTGGACTAATGCCAATAGAAAACCCCAATGTGGGTAAAACCAATTATGGAGATGAGTTATTTTATTATTCTTCAGAAAATCTGTGATAGAGAAAATTACAAAATCACTTGCTAAAATTTAGCAAACCTCCGGAAACATGTTTTGATCACTTCTACAAGTTGATAACACCTTTGAAAACCAACTGGGCCTCCTCTGAGCAATTCAGCCTACCTCTTGCTTCTACTTGGCTTACACATGTGGCCTTCACACTAGAAAACTCGTACTGCTGAGGAACAACTTGGCCTCCCTATGGAAATTCAACCTTCACTAACAAATCAATCCTCCTATGCAAATCGATATCTCCTGCAAATTCTCCTTGCTCTAGAACGTAGACATCTCCGATCAATTTGTACTGCAACTAGGGTAAATTTGCAACCTTTCCTAGAGCTATTTGTACCACTGAAAAATCAACCTCTCTCTATAGAAAAATTGATCTCCCACTATCTCTGGGAATCACTGTGAAAAATTTCTTTGGTTATCTTGCCTCGAATTATTGTTGATGTCCCTATGCTGCCTCTGCGCCCTTGCTATCACTACAATTTTGTGTCTCGATGTGTTCTCCAAATTCCCATTGATATCCTCTTATAATCTATCATTGATGAACCAATGACCGTGATCTAATCTCAATCGATGGCTAAGATCATCTTGACCCCTTCAAGTGAATTTTCTGGAAGTATTTAGAGGAAAATTAATTTACCCCAATTAAGAATGCTTAATTAAGCGATTTACCTAAGTTAAGAAATTTAAATAACTCACTATTTAATTCTAATCAAGGTCTTTTCTTGTGAAACATTTTAATGGTATTAGAGAAATTGTGTTCCCTAGCCTCATAGACACAATATGAGACTATAACACTTTCCTAAGCTACATAAACTGAAAAAACCTCTTAGTGTAGATTTAAATATTTTTGCATAATTTCATCAGATCTGTTGTGATGGAATATCCACAATAATTTATAGATCATTTGTGAGTTCTCTTAGAATGAATTTAAGATTTTCCAAGGTGTGATGTGCGGGTGACCATGCAAGATTCCATTTGGAGGGATGCTATCGACCCTCATCACAAGCAAAGGAGGGTGGTCCCCCACCTGGACACCCACTGTGGAAAATAATTTATGTTAATTAATTTAAAATTGTGTTTATAGTTTTTGTATATATTAAATAAAATTATTTAGAATGATATGTGCATATATATATATAATATATTGAGAAAAAATATTTGGAAACAAATATTTAATATTTTTATTTTAATTTTATTTTTCAATTATAAATAATTGAATTATTTAAAGTCTAATGTTTATATATATATATATATTATATATATATATATATATATATATATATATATATATATATATATATATATATATATATATATATATATATATATATATATCTATGAGGATTTGATTTATTATACTTGCCGAGGTAGGTATGTAGTGATCGCTATGAAGTTGACCACACATTAAGTAAGACATTTACTCTAACAATTTGTATGCACAAAAACTACATCCATTAAAGTTCTGACAAACACTTTGCAAGCATGCAATCTAGAGCCATTGAGGGCTTTTAACAAACACTTTGCAAACATGCAATCTACAACCATTGAGGAATTTTGTCAAATACTTAGAAGCCACAATCTCTTAAGGAAATTTGACATGAATATATGATTCTCCCTCAACCTATTTAGCTCATAAAATTTATATATTAATTCTTCAAATGACAAAATATTAAAACAATGACTAGATCATCTTATTCTTTCACCCAAAACTTGACAACAGGTGCACAAATTTGGCAGCAACAATTTGAAAAATCGCCTAGATTTACGATCTTGGTTTTGAAAAGTGTTTTTTTGGAATCAAATCGGGGTTACATGTCCATATGGCACGGATACCCCCTCATGTTGCCCTGAATCGGTACGAAACCACACATAGATGCATTTTTAAAAACTAGCAAATATGTTGACTCCAAGAATTTCACTTACTTTTTTTGTCAAACAAATGGCACGCAAGCTTGAATCTACAACTATGAAAAACAAATAACAACCTATAATTAAATTGTATTAATTATGTATTGACTAAATGCCTTTCAAAATCATTTCATCCACTATAAGTGATTTGAAGGGATTTGAGATTCATCAAACATTATTTTCATTCAATCATTCCTACAAACCCATGGAAAACATCTTGAACTATTGCAATACATAACGATTGAAAATTACCTCAATGATTCTCTTTAAAAATGTTATCTTCCATCTTGTTTTTTTTTTAACATTTTTATTTCAACAACTGATCTAGTGAATCCTCCTATTATATTTTAGGTATGCGTTCATTTCCTGCTTTGGTAGGTTGCAAGTTAACACTTATTCATGCATAATGATAAAAATACTAATAGCATTTCTCATTCACGGATTTTGTCAAGCACTTTGCAAAATATCCTGAAACCCTTTCTGAAACATGTCTCTAATTACATGAAACAAAACCATAACTCATGAACTCTTACCCAAGTCCTTTGGAATTTATTTATTTCCATTACCTTCAACAATATTTGTCTTTCCTTTCTCAAATGCTACAATACCAATGTTAGTACAATAGAGTGCACCAATTCCATAACATCTTGAGATCTAAACATCCATTCATATAGACTTCTCTTAGTCTTCATTTTCAACTATCCAATAAGATTCCAAATAACATAAGCTTAAACAAAAATTAGATTCTTACAAAAATTTAAATTTCTACTTTTTATTTTATGCTAAAGCTATACTATAATTTTAGGACAATAAAAATTATACCTAAAGAGATATTCAACTCCAATCTTTAAGAATATGATCCCTCTTTGATCCCTTAACCAACTCATTTAAACTATCCGATTTTCCAACCAACCATATCTAGGGAGAACTTCTCCCCTTAGAACCCCCGAGCTATAAGAGCTCACAAACAGTACCAAAATATAGCAGTAGAGATATATCTAGGGTAAGCCGAGGAAGATAAGTTTCACTTCCTCCCAACACCACTCATGGTGAGCTCTACCAGGTAGAACTACATAGTAATTTAGTTTAGGAATTTCAAAATCATTTCGAAAGCAATTGGTTACTCTCCAAGTCTCTCACTCTCATAATATTTTTCAAATCTCTCCAACTCTTGGTATCACAATGCGTCGCCCTCTCCCCTTAAGTGACAATACATGAAACAAATATATAGGAGAAGCCACACATTCTTGTCATAAAGGAGGAGTAATATGCATGTCTTGTATTCCATTTAGAGTGGTGCAACTCATGCCATTAAGAATAGGTATGCATGCCTTAGTTAAGGAGAGTGTAACTTATGCATTAAAGAGAGCGTAAGAGGAACCTTTTATGACACGCCTTTAATGAGTGTAAGAGGAATATGTCATTTTTTGATGAGTGCATAAAGTAGAGTGTAATATATTATTAAAAGAGAGATATTTACATAGAACAATGAGATTCATCAAGGAGAGAGGTGTGAAGTGATTGAGGAGATGAAGGTGACTTGTAATTCCGTTTTAATAATAATAACATAGTCTTATAAAATATAATAATAATATTGAGGATTGCGTCGAGATTGAACTATTAGGATCGATTAATGATAAGTTAAGTGATTTTCCTTCAACTATACTTGATTGCCAATTTATGAAAGGTGATTTACAATTTTTGGAAAGTCATGTTTGAGATGCTAGACATGGCTTTCTACTTTTAGAAAGTCACTCTAGGATTGTTAGAAAAGAGGTTTTATAAGGAAATTTATCCCTAAGCTTCCCATGAGTGCTATTTTTCTTCTGGAGAATATGGATTTCACATCCCTATTGCATGCATCTCCGTGCCTTAGTAGATTGAGGACGCCGCACCCTGATCTACTCTAAAGATCTAAGATTCCACACCTTGATATTTTTAAATATTCAAGACTTCACACCCTAAACATTTTATTATAGATACAAGACTCCACGTCTTCATCTTTCATGGATTTAGGACTCTGTGCCCTAATTTCCATGGCTTCTCATCTACTCTGCTTTGAAACTCCACGCTTCACCTTAAGGTATCAATTGTGAGCTCATACCCATCTGATGGTTCGTTGGTAAGGCCTTCTTCCAAGACCTACACACATCACAAGCTCATAGATCAAAGGAATCAATGAATTTCATAATTCACTTATTCACAGTTTACCAAAGATTGTGCATGACTTCCACAACCATTTATGTTATAGAGAAATGACTTCCGCAACCATTTAAAATTTGAACATCCTTGTTTCAAAATAAACATGTTCCATATCACATCCTACTCAATACAAGATTAAGCATATAAAATCATAAAAATCTTGTATCATTACTTCCATAGTCATTTATAATTTGAGCATCCTTGTTTGAAAATAATTATGTCCCCTGCCACATCTTTCATTACAAGATTAAACATATATAATCATATAAATCATGTATCATCCATAAATCATAATGAACCATATTTTCCACATAACCATGATCATCCATGGATCTATGTGTATCAATCCTGAATCAATATCCATGTCATACACCTATTGCCAAACTAAGATACCAAAAGAGAAAACATCGATAATATGCTCTTAACCAAAATCAATTCTTATACACACAACCATAGATATTATCCTAAGCACACAACAACTAAGTGACCCAAACCAGGTCTATGGCATATAAGCATGTACATGAGTTTCTCATGCATGATATTATATCAAAATCGCCCTCTTTAAGTGTCATCAAAGCTATCTCACCAAGAAGGGACACTACATACTGACCCTCTTGGGCTAAACTTGGCCCGAAGTTTTTTCTACAGTCAAAAGATACTTAGTTATTTTCTATTCTCCTATCACTGAGGTGTAAAACCATAGTTTAATGTTTTCGAAATTGGAAGAAACTCCATGAAAACCAAAACATACCATTCTTAATCAAGTAGAAAATATATCCATGCCATATTAGACATGTTTCTATATAAAATGCCAAATATTTCTATATCAAAACTAGCCATACAATTTATAGTACCATATCAAAATACTATTTTATGTAATTGATATGACATGTAATTAAGATATCTATAATAATTTGATATTCTATATGTTCTTTTTCATAGTCTACGTGAATCCTACATGTGTCATCTTCTTGGTTCTATAGTATGTTGAGCTTGCCAAGCTATAAATAGCTCACACATTGGTTGTAATAAAAAACAATAATGGTCCATCCCATCTCACAATCAAATTTGCACACAAGAAGCATAAAATCATCCACATACAATTGTCAGTGAAACTATGCAACAAAACATGATGTCATATATAAAACCCACTCCTACATCTCACTTATTTATGTCTTCTCAATCCAAGTTTCCCCTTTTCATTTCATAAGACATTCTTGCAATCAAAACATTTAGGATCTACCTATAGTTCTTACTAAATGCTTAATATTTAGGAAAAATCACAATTTTAGGTTTAAGACACCATTATTTTTTAAACTAACAAGCTAAGATTCCATGTCGTCCTCATTGACCCACTTTTTTTTTTTTATTATAGATCATTCCTTTAATTCCCATAATCTTCATTATTATTCACTTATATTACTTGAGAATCAATTATAAATGATTCAGTTAGAAGATATTCATTCCAAAAATAATTAAATATATATTTTTGAAAGTGGCTTGTAATCAAGAACAACTTTCGTAATTATACAAACACAATAGATATATTATTGAATCTATCTTGATAACTATAAGTCAACATGTTTCCCTACTATAAAATCACTCGTGATTTCTAGTCAATAATTAATCAATCCATTTGGTTTCACATCTTATTCCTTACTATTAATACATACACACACAAAAAAAAACAAGTTAGGAAAACCATACATTTCTCAAATTATGAAGAATCTTGTTGATTTTAAATCAGATTTAGACTATCATAAAGCCATTTCTAGCCTAAGGATATATTTTTTTTACTACCTCTCAAAAGATTATAACCTTTTGTAGGATTACTAACTACCCATACAACTATACATCCAAGAACAAAAGTCCTAAATTCTTCAATCTCTTCCATTCCACATATAATACAATCATCTTAGGCTTCTAAACAATGCAATAATTCCAATTTATCAAAATGTGATCTCACTCTCCTTCAATTTCTCCCTAAAAAAATATCACTTCTTGTAAAACAATAACTCAACTAAGCTTTTCATTAATCACATACCTTTTTCTTTAAGTTAAAATAAAACAAAGTTCTCACCACATAAAATGTTTATCTTCTAAACATGCTATCCTCTTTACAATTTACAAGTTAACGAAATTCCAAAAAAGCAGTTCATAAAGTTCATAAACAATATGAATTTTGACTCGATCACCAAACTTGCAAAGTTTAGAGCAGTTCATGAGTTCAATCCTCATAATTTCTCTAATTAATTTGGTTAAATAGAATTCAACCAATATTCAACTGACCAAATAATTAAAGAGACTATTATGGATTTCCTATACCTAATTTGTCTTGAGCCAATAGAAAGGATATTTCATCAACTTATCACAATAACATTTGTCTACATTTCAATCATTTGAAAATGATTTTAATTCTACCTAAATCCAAAACATACAAAATAATTAAAATACTAGAATACACACCAAGGCCATCATACAATAGTTTAGATTAGGCTAGTTGAGTGCAATAATGCATCAACTGACTCTTAACTCACTATTAGTTCCTCAAACAATTTGGAACTAATTTAACTGGACTTAACTCAGTAAACTGAGTTAAATAATTACAACTCAAATATAACTCAATCTTATCTCCTTAATTTAAGGGATAACCCTTGCATGACTTCAGAAAGACTTTTAACTTGAATTTCTCTAACTAACCAGTTTAAAATAAATTAATTAATTATTTCCAAGTAGTTGTTAAGACTAAATTTGATTTTAATTCAAGGACAAATTAAATTGGAATATTCCCGTTACCATATTTCAACAAAAGAAATCATAGGAATTCCATTCTTACACATTAAGAATGTATTCCCAAATCATATTTTAACACATCAAATTAATGCACATACATTACACTTGAATCTACATTCACATCTAAAAGTGACATCCTTCAAGGTAGCTTATGTTAAGTTTCCATTAGTGTAGGTAAGAAAAGAGTCAGAATTAACATGATGAACTCAATCATCATTTTAATTGAATATTGTCCTTACACTAGTTACACATTCCCAAAGAGTACACACCAAGGACATCATACTATAGTTTAGATTAGGCTGCTCTATGTACACCTCTTCCTCAATCTTGCCATTGAGAAATGCAGTCTTCACATCCATCTGATGGATCTTCCAACCCATCTGTGCTGATAGTGCCAACATAGATTTGATAGATGAGTACCTTGTGATAGGAGTAAAAGTCTCATCATAGTCAATCACCTCGACCTGTGAAAAGCCACAGGCAACAAATCTTGCCTTATGCTTCTCCACACTACCATCATCAACTTGCTTTACCTTGTAAAGCCAACAAGAACTCACAACTGACTTGTTCTCCAGTCTCGGAACCACGTCCCAAACACTGTTACGAACTATGGAGTCATACTCCTCCACCATAGCATCAACCCAAATTGCCTGATGCACTGCTTCCTCAAAGGAAGATGACTCAGTCTCAACACATTCCCAGCAAGGGCCATGCATCTAGTGTACCTCTCAGGTGACCTCCTTTGTCTGCGCTAAGAAAATGGTGCTCCCACATTCTCTCTCGCATCCTCCAATAATCTGTCAACTTCTCTTGTGTGCTTTCCTCCATCTCTGGAAGACTCTGCTTGAGTGGATGTCTCCACTCCTGGAACCTCCATGTCGTTGCTTCGCATCAGTTTGAGGCTCCTCCTCCTTAGGAACCAACAGTTCCTCCACAGCCTGTAGTTGGAGCTCCCTCTTAAAGGAAACTCGCATGGCCTTCTGCTTATCAAACTTAAGATCCCTGCAAATCACTGTCCTCTGACTGGTAGGCAAGTACACCCGATAGTTGTGAGGTGTATCAGCGTAACCCACAAATATCCCCAACTCTGTTGTCGAATCAAGCTTCTTCTGTGCATCCTTTGTGACATGGAAATATACCGATGAGCCAAACATCCTAAAGTGACCCACATCTGGTCTCTTACCGGAGAAAGATTCCTCTGGTGTCTTCATCCCAAGTATGTGATGTAGGCTTCTATTCTGCAAATAGATCATTGTGTCACATGCCTCAGCCCACAAGTGAAGTGGTAGGCCTTGGTCATACAACATTGCCCGTGCTACCCCTACAATAGTTTTGTTCTTCCTCTCGACCACCCCATTCTGTTGTGGGTTATGAGGTGCCGTCAAATCTCATTTAATTCCTTCCGCTGCACATAAGTCCTTAAACTCTTGAGAGAGATATTCCCCACTGTTGTCGCTTCTCAAGGCCTTGATATTCTTCCCTGACTCTTTCTCGACCAAAGCTTTGAACTCACAAAACTTTGTGAAGGTTTGGTCCTTCTTTTGCATGAAATAAATCCAGCATTTACGAGAAAAATCATCAATGAAAATCACATAATACCTTTGCTTCGCTATGGATGTCGTCGAGAATGGTCCACAAACATTAGTATGAACTCACTCTAAGATAGCCTTTGCTCAACTATCTTGATCATGAAACGAAGACTTGGTGTACTTTCCCAAGGTACAACCTTTGCATGTGTCAACTTGCTCAAGTTTACCTTTGGGAAGTCCTGTAGATATTTGTTGCATTATCTTCAAAGCGCCATGATGCAAATGGCCCAACTGCCTGTGCCACAACTCGCCAATGTCTTGGCTTTGCACCAATTTTACTTTCATACTTAATGTTGCACAATCATCTACCTCTAGTTTATAGAGATTCTTCACCCGAATCCCTATCCTCTTGGTCCGACCCGTGGCTATGTGTCTTAGGAACGCCTTTCCTTTACTTAAGACAACATCGTAACCTTTGTCCTCCAACATCGTGACCGATACCAAGTTCTTCTTCAGTCCAGGCACATACATCACATTTGTTCTTCTTCAGTCCAGGCACATACATCACATTTGTCAAGGTGATAGGAGGTCCATGCTCCCTCTGAAAAGCAACCGTGCCCACTCTTGAAACACTATACCTTCCATCATCACCCATCTCTATGCGCATATTGAGGTCTTTCTCCTCTAAGGCACTGAATAAATTTTTATCACCGGTCATGTGGAATGAGGCTCCACTATCAAGATACCAGACACAACCCATTATCGATGACGCCATGCATGCGATGAGGGTAAAATCCATTTCGAACTAAAAGGTTGATGCCTCACCTTCCGATCCTTCCGAGGCTCCCTTATTGGACTTCTTTGATGGGCAATTAGTTGCATAATGTCCCATTTTGTGACAATTAAAGCATCTTACTTTAGACATGTCACTCTTCTTCCCTCCATGTGAAGAATTCGATTTGAAATGGGGAAGCCTTCCCCTTCCCTTTCCTTTCCTTACTTGCTAAGGCCGTATTTTCTTCATCATCATTCTTGGATGAAGAACCATCTCGTATGCTCCTTCTAATCTCCTCCTACATAAGATCTGACCAGAGTCATTCCCAATCTGACAGTTTCTCCCTTCCATTCACAGAGTCCTAGTAGCTATTCCAACTCTTTGGAAGGCCAAGGAGAGCAAGGCTCACCATATCATCATCAGCAGTAGTTATTCCCACTCTACCAAGCTCATTTCTGCAGGTGGTGAGCTTGTTCATATATGTGGAAATAATGTCGCCCTTCTCCATCTTGATTCTTCGAAGCTTATCCTTGAGCACCAGTTTCCTTTGGTCGCTACTGTTCTGGTAGAGGTCCTTAAATGTATTCCACATTGAAAATGGAGTAGCCTTCCCATGGAGACTCGAGACAATATGGTCTCAAACTCCCTCAAGGATGATCCATCTCGCCTTCGCCACACACTTCTTCCAGTCAACCAATTCTTGTGCATTAGTTGAAGCTGGCTTTGGGATTTATGGATCAATGAATTCCTTCAGGCCATTATCTTCTAATACAACCTCCATTCTATCTTTACATGTTATGTAGTTCGAGCTACCCTCCAAGGCATATTCAAGTCTCAAGCCAGAGAATGCCATTGGCCAACCTTGAAGTATGATATGAATTCGATTTACACCTGCAACCCCGAACTTCAAACATTGAATTCTCTTCTCAATATATTCTTCACAACTTCGATACCATGTAGAAAATCTGTGATAGGTTAACCTGATAATGCAATATAAGTCAAAGCAGAATAATATAACCTACTTCTACTATCAATTTGTAGAAGCTTAAAGATCGAGCTGAATAATATAACCAGAAGAAGAAGAATCAATGGCACAATACACATGAAAATACTTTGGGGAATGTCTCAGATAAAAACCCCACACTATTGTATTATCATACATGGTGGAAATACATAGGAATTATACAAAGCCTTAGCTCTCACAGCTAGCCAGCTCTCAGTACAATCCTCACAGATGCTCACAGGCAATCTTGGCTTCTCTCCAACCTTCCTCTCTGCCCTCCAAGCTCTTATTTTCTTGCGTTGTTCCTTGTGGATGATTAGCCTATTACCAAGTGGAAAAACAAGCCTTCAAAACTGTGCAATCCTCAAGAATGAATCCTTGACTACATGCATGAGTTTTCTCCACGAGAAAACACATGCAATTGATAGTACACTGTCCTTGAACATTAATTTCAACTAGGTCTTTCTCAAAATAGACATGCATGAGTTTCTGATGAGGGAATCTTCAGTTAACTTGAGTAGCACTAGTTGAGTGCATTAATGCATCAATTAACTGTTAACTCACTATTAGTTCCTAAAACAGTTTGGAACTAATTTAAGTGGACTTAACTCAGTAAACTGAGTTAACTAATTACAACTCAAATATAACTCAATCTTATATCCTTAATTTAAGGGATAACTCTTGCATGACTTCAGAAATACTTCTAACTTGAATCTCTCCAACTAATCAATTTAAAATAAATAAATTAACTATTTCCAAGTAGTTGTTAAGACTAAATTCGATTTTAATTCACAATTTAATTCAAGGACAAATTAAATTGGAATATTCTTGTTGCCATATTTCAACAGAATAGATCATAGGAATTCCATTCTTACTCATTAAGAATGTATTCCCAAATCATATTTTAACACATCAAATTTATGCACACTCATTGAATCTACATTCACATCTAAAACTGACATCCTTCAAGGTAGCTTATGTTAAGTTTCCATTAGTGTAGGTAAGAAAAGAGTCAAAATTAACATGACGAACTCAATCATCATGTTAATTGAATATTGTCCTTAGACTTGTTACACATTCCCAAAGAATACACACCAAGGAAATCATACCATAGTTTAGATTAGACTAATATTTTTCTTCGTAGATACAATTACAACTAGTAGAGATATATTTGCCTAGTGTTTCTTAGTTTCAACTAGTAGAGATGGCTACTAGGCCCATATCACAAACTAAGAAACACTAGGCAATATGGGCCTAGTAGAGATGGCTAGTAGGCCCATACTATAGTTTAGATTAGGCTAATATTTTTCTTCGTAGATACAATTTCAACTAGTAGAGATATATTTGTCAGGTAAATATAGTTTGTGTTTCCCTCAACTATTTCAATCTAAGAATATAACATAAGAATTTGGGGATAACTTTCCCTTAATATCACAAACTATATTTACCCAACAACATTTCCAAATTCATCAATTGAAATTCTCAATCCCAATTATTAAGCTAATGCTTCAATTGTGAGAATTGTATAATGAAGGTTGCAACAAGAGAAATTAATGTTACCAATTCAGAAGCATATTATTCTTCAAAATGTGTCAAGTAAAACAATGGACCTGCATAAATTGGGCACAAGTAGTTGTTTTCTACAGTCATTGAAGCACAAGAATGCACCCATGAATACATGCAGCTCATACGAAACGTATCATGCTCATTTGCACAAATTCCTACACAATTAGTCATAGTAAAATTGTTTCCAACAACAACCATTTTTTTAAATGAAAGCTTTAGATAATAAAAGTAACACTTGCCTTGTTCTCTATTCACACGTCAACATCTTATTAAATTCAGTTTCACATTCATACAAAAACTTGTAGACATAGGAAGCTACATCCATTAAATAATCTTTTTATAAATTTTCTAGTGCATAAAAGCTACAGTAAGTAGGACATTTACTCTAACAATTTGTATGCACAAAAACTACATCCATTGAAGTTTTGACAAACACTTTGCAAGCATGCAATCTATTTAGCTCACAAAATTTATATATTAATTCTTCAAATGACAAAATATTAAACAATGACTAAATAATCTTATTATTTCACTCAAAACTTGACAACAGGCGCACAAAATTGGCAGCGACAATCTGCAAAATCGCCCAGATTTACAATCTGGGTTTTGGAAAGTGTTTTCTTGGAATCAAATCGGGGGTTCTAGGTCCATATCGCATGGATACCCCCTGATGTTGTCCTGAATCAATATGAAACCACACATAGATGCATTTCTAAAAACTAGCGAATATGTTGACTCCATGAATTTCATTTACAAGTTTTGTCAAACATATGGCATGCAAGCTTGAATCTACAGCTATGAAAAACAAATAACAACCTATAATTAAATTATAATTACTTATGTATTGTCTAAATGCCTTTCAAAATCATTTCTTCCACTATAACTGAATTGAAAGGCTTTGAGATTCATCAAATATTATTTTCATTCAATCATTCCTACAAGCCCATGGAAAGCATCTTGAACTATTGCAACACATAATGATCGAAAATTACCTCAATGATTCTCTTTAAAACTCTTATCTTCCATCTTGTTTTTTTTAACATTTTTATTTCAATGGCTGATCTAATGAATCCTCCTCGTATATTTTAGGTATGCATCCATTTCCTACTCTGGTAGGCTGCAAGTTAACACTTATTCATGCATAATGATAAAAACAATAATAACATTTCTCATTCACGTATTTTGTCAAACACTTTGCAAAATATCCTGAAACCCTTTCTAAAACATGTCTCTAATTACATGAAACAAAACCATAACTTGTGAACACTTACCCAAGTCCTTTGGAATTTATTTATTACCATTACCTTCAACAATATTTGTCTTTCCTTTCTCAAATGCTACAATATCAATGTTAGTACAATACACTACACCAATAATAATTCCATAACATCTTGAGATCTAAACATCCATTCATATAGACCACTCTTAGTCTTCATTTTCAACTATCCAATAATATTCCAAATAACATAAGCTTAAACAAAAATTATATTCTTACAATAACTTAAATTTCTACATTTTATTTTATGCTAAAGCTATAATATAATTTTAGGACAATAAAAATTATACCTGAAGAGATATTCAACTCCAATCGCTGAGAATATGATCCATCTTTGATCCCTTAACCAACTCATTTGAACCATCTGATTTTCCACCAAACCATATCCAGGGAAAACTTCTCCCCCTACAACCCCCGAGCTGTAAGAGCTCACAAACAGTACCAAAATATAGCAGTAGAGAGATATTAGGGGCAAGCTGAGGAAGATAAGTTTCACTTCCTCCCAACACCACTCATGGTCAACTCCACCAGGTAGAGCTACATAGTAATTTAGTTTAGGAATTTCAAAATCATTTTGAAAGCAATTGGCTACTCTCCAAGTTTCTCACTCTCATAATGTTTTTCAAATCTCTCCAACTCTTGGTATCACAATGCACCTCCCTCTCCCCTTAAGTGAGAATACATGAGACACATATATAGGAGGAGCAACAAATTCTTGTCATAAAAGCGGAGTAATATGCATGTCTTGTATTCCATTTAGAGTAGTGTAACTTGTGTCATCAAGGAGAGGCATGCATGCCTTAGTTAAGGAGAGTGTAACTTATGCGTTAAAGAGAGCGTAAGAGGAATCTTTTATGACATGTCTTTAATGCTTGTAAGAGGAATATGTCATTCTTTGATGAGTGCATAAAATAGAGTGTAATATATTATTAAAAGAGAGAGATCTACATAGGGCCATGAGAGTCATCAAGAAGAGAGGTGTGAAGTGATTGAGGAGATGAAGGTGACTTGTAATTCTCTTTTAATAATAATATCATAGTTTCATAAAAGATAAAAATAATATTGAGGATTAAGTCGATATTGAACTATTACGATTGCTTAATGATAAGTTAAGTGATTTTCCTTCAACTATACTTGATTGCCAATTTATGAAAGGTGATTTACTATTTTTGGAAAGTCATACTTGAGATGCTAGACATGACTTTCTATTTTTAGAAATTCACTCTAGGATTGTTAGAAAAGAGGTTTTATTAAGGAAATTCATCCATGAGCTTCCCATGAGTGCTATTTTTCTTCCGGAGAATAGGGATTTCACACCCCTATTGCATACATCTTCTTGCCTTAGTAGATTCAGGACTCCGCACCCTGATCTACTCTAAAGATCCAAGATTCCACACCTTGATATTTTTAAATATTCAAGACTTCACTCCCTAAACATTTTATTATAGATACAAGACTCCATGTCTTTATCTTTCATGGATTTAGGACTTCGTGCCCTAATTTCCATGGCTTCTCATCTACTTTTCTTTGAAACTCCACTCTTCACCTTAAGGTATTTATTGTGAGCTCATACCCATCTGATGGTTCGTTGGGAAGGCCTTCTTCCAAGATCTGCACACATCACAATCTCGTAGATCAAAGGAATCAATGAATTTCATAATTAAGTTATTCACATTTTACCAAATATTCTTCATAACTTCCATAACCATTTAGGTTCTAGAGAAATGACTTCTGCAACCATTTAAAATTTGAACATCCTTGTTTGAAAATAACCACATTCCATATCACATCCTTCTCAATACAAGATTAAGCATATAAAATCATAAAAATCAAGTATTATGACTTCCACAATCATTTATAATTTGAGCATCCTTGTTTGCAAATACCTATGTCCCCTGCCACATCTTGCTCATTACAAGATTAAACATATATAATCATATAAATCATGTATCATCCATAAATCATAATTAACCGTATGTTCCACATAACCTTGATCATATAGGGATCTATGTGTCTCAATCATGAATCAACATCCATGTCATACACCTATTGCCAAACTAAGATACCAAAAGAACAACATCGATAATATTCTCTTAACCAAAATCAATTGCTATACACACATCCATAGATATTATCCTAAGCACACAACAACTAGGTGACCCAAACCAGGTTTATAGCATATAAGCATGTACATAAGTTTCTCACGCATAACATTATATCACTATATCAAAATCACCCTCTCAAAGTGTCATCAAAGCTATCTCACCAAGAAGGGACACTACATACTCCCCCTCTTGGGCTAAACTTGGCCCGAAGTTTTTCCTATAGTCATAAGATACTTAGTTATTTTCGATTCTTCTATCACTAAGGTGTTAACCTTATGTATATGTATTTGATATCTTTTTCTTCATGTCAAACCATAGTTTAATGTTTTCTAAATTGGAAGCAACTCCATGAAAACCGAAACATATCATTCTTAATCAAATGGAAAATATATCCATGACATATTAGACATGTTTCTATATAAAATGGCAAATATTTCTATATCAAAACCAACCATACAATTTATTGTACCATATCAAAATACTATTTTATGTAATTGATATGACATGTAATTAGGTTATGTATAATAATTTGATATTCTACATTTTCTTCTTTTCATAGTCTACATGAATCCTATGTTGAGCTTGCCAAGATATAAATATCTCACACATTGGGTGTAATAAAAAACAATAATGGTCCATCCCATCTCACAATCAAATTTGCATACAAGAAGCATAAAATCATCCACATACAATTGCCAGTGAAACTATGCAACAAAACATGATGTCATATATAAAACCCACTCTTACATCTCACTTATTTATGTCTTCTCAATCCAAGTTTCCCCTTTTCATTCCATAAGACATTCTTGCAAGGGTTTTCGTTCAACAATTTATGGTGATGAGAGACATTTGCTTACACTTGAAGGGTCAAGGTCACAACCCACTATTTTTGTTACATTCTGCTTTACCTCTCTAACTACAATTTTCTTATTGCAACCAAGGGTGGACCTCTGTGGTCATGCGTTCTCTGCTGGAAGCTTTCGGGACTGTGGGTTAGTCTGGCAGGAGCATTAAATAAACCCTTGTCTTTATTAGTGTCCAATAGAAACCATTTTTTTTGTCGTGGGTTTGAAGCAGATTACAAGGGCGTTTGTCAAGATACGACGGTCTGGGGTGAGGGTAATCCCAATAGGAAGGCACGGCGGTAATTTTGTTTTCACGGGTTATTTCAGAATGGAGGCATCATTCTCTGCCTCCCTACCCTAGGTCAACGATCATTTTATTATTATTCTAGGAACGACACACTGTTTTCTTGGGCAGTTGGCTCCCGGATGGAAGAACATCTACTTGACTACACATCTGACTCCCTTTCTGCTGAGGATATTTGGGTCAACTTCACCTGACCAGTTCCATCTTTGACTATGCCAGTGATAGCCAGTTTACCAGTCACAAGGGTTGAGGCAGTTATAACTCAAATGGTAGCTATGGAGGTCTCACCGTAGACATTAGAATCGACTCCACCCCCGACAGTTACAAAAGGAATATTTATTCTGGAAGAAGGCCCGGAGTTACCTTTCCTACCCATCCCCTCCCCGTCAGACCTGAATTCATGGTCATAGGCCTTCCTGACAGTAACAAATACCCAAGGCAAAGCGGGTGTTTCTGGAGCAGGACCGAGCAATTTGGGAACTGCCCCTTTGTCTACAACATTCCAACCAATCAGCTCAGCCCCTCCTTCAGGATTCTTCATAGGCATCCTCGAACAGGATCAAGCTTCGGAAGGAAATCGGTCTGATTTTGAAGACATTGGCCTCAAGGAAGGAAAGCAAGCAGCCAAGGCACGACCAAAGCAACCAAAAAAATCAAGGAATTCAAAAATTAGAGAAAGGGACAGGAGGTTAATCTTTGGAGAAGGAATATCTATGGCACAAGTGGCCCTCACGGAGAGCACGGTGTTAGTTGGAAGGGTGAGAGGCCGAAATTACTCTCCGATGCGCCTTCGAAAGTGGACAACAGAAATTTGGGGGAACCTTCTCATTCAGCTTCCAGGTATTCTCTCACTCTCCCTGGGTTGGTTTGCGCTGATTTTCGCTAATCTGAACCAGGTAGACTGGGTTCTCACGCACTATTGGAACATTGAGATGACACCAGTGCTATTGAAGCGATGGACACTAATGTTTGACCCGGAAAAGGAAAACCATGGAGCGGGGCCAATCTGGGTCCGATTGCCTGCTCTCCCATTACAATTTTGGAGGGAAGAGATCTTCAAGGTAATAGAAGACGATTTGGGTGTCTATCTGGATCATGATAGAACCTACTAAGACACAGGTTGCCTAGCATTGGCACGTATTCTAGTGCACCTAGATACCAGAGAAGGTCTGGTAGAGAGCTACCTGCTTCATATGGGAGACATTACTCGGAAGAAAATATTAGACTACAAAATCATTCCCTTCCACTGCCGCAAATGTCACGAAGTGGGGCATTTACATAAAGATTGTCCAAGAATCTCAGGACAGAATCAGATCAAGGCCAAAGCGTTGGGATCAACCTCCACTCAAACTATGGATTCAGATTTCGCTTCTCTAGTGGACCTCCAAGAAAGTATGTCACCCTCTTATAAGACCCCGCAGCAGGTCGCAGCTCACCAATCTGCAAAGGCATCAGATCGTCCCCCTGAAAAATCCAGAACCCGGGACACGGCTTTCGTGGGTACTCCCTTCTCCACTCTTCCTCATATTTTTCATGCTATTGAAGGTTCAGTAAATTTATATTCTTCATTGAATTGTGTAGTTTCTCAATCCGAAGTAAATAAATTATGCTCCTTGGTATGTC
>APFE031520221.1:39761-63617 GCA_000404065.3 Pinus taeda
ATTGGAACATTGAGATGACACCAGTGCTATTGAAGCGATGGACACTAATGTTTGACCCGGAAAAGGAAAACCATGGAGCGGGGCCAATCTGGGTCCGATTGCCTGCTCTCCCATTACAATTTTGGAGGGAAGAGATCTTCAAGGTAATAGAAGACGATTTGGGTGTCTATCTGGATCATGATAGAACCTACTAAGACACAGGTTGCCTAGCATTGGCACGTATTCTAGTGCACCTAGATACCAGAGAAGGTCTGGTAGAGAGCTACCTGCTTCATATGGGAGACATTACTCGGAAGAAAATATTAGACTACAAAATCATTCCCTTCCACTGCCGCAAATGTCACGAAGTGGGGCATTTACATAAAGATTGTCCAAGAATCTCAGGACAGAATCAGATCAAGGCCAAAGCGTTGGGATCAACCTCCACTCAAACTATGGATTCAGATTTCGCTTCTCTAGTGGACCTCCAAGAAAGTATGTCACCCTCTTATAAGACCCCGCAGCAGGTCGCAGCTCACCAATCTGCAAAGGCATCAGATCGTCCCCCTGAAAAATCCAGAACCCGGGACACGGCTTTCGTGGGTACTCCCTTCTCCACTCTTCCTCATATTTTTCATGCTATTGAAGGTTCAGTAAATTTATATTCTTCATTGAATTGTGTAGTTTCTCAATCCGAAGTAAATAAATTATGCTCCTTGGTATGTCCTATTTCCGCTACCCCCCCCCCCCCCACAGTCTTCCCCCATTCCCCAGCCCTTTGTGGAAAGGACCACCTGCCTGTTCGATGATCGCCTGGTATCAAGTGGGTCGTACCGATATTTCCTCAGATCCCTCCCTACTGCACCCCCTTCGGTCCTAAGCCTGGACCTTGACCCCTCTCCTTCAGTGACTCTCAAACCCTCGCATGGCTGTCAATCAAAAATTTCTAAGGCTATTAAAAGGGCTAGTGCTAAAGTAGCCTCTAGGGTCCAATCACCAATCGACTGGGTTCTTAGAGCAAAGAGCAACCCTCACTCTTCACCCCATGATCTGTCTTTCCTTTAATTGCAGGGGTCTAGCCAACCGAGACAAAAAAATAGCTCTTAAGAGGCTATGTCAATCTGAAAAGTTGGATGCTATTTTCCTTCAAGAAACTCTGGGGGATGGTCACCAGATAAATAAGCTTCTCTTAAGTTTTCTCCCAACTTGGGAATTTCATTTTTTGGATGTGAAGGGTCGATTTGGTGGCTGCGCCTTAGGGTTTAATACCAGTTCAAAAAAAATTCCTAAATGTTTGGGGAGGAGAAGGTCTACTTGGTGCAGATATCTTGTCTATGGAGCTCAACAAACCATTTAAGCTTATCAACATCTATGGCCCTTGCCAAAACAGAGAACTCTTTTGGAATAGAATCATGGAGGCTGATTTTATGAATCAAGATAATATAATTATTGGTGGAGATTTAAATTTCTCCCTTGGTACAGTGGAATCTTCGGGTTTCAAGGGTCAAAGTGATCATCTCACAACCTTTTTTGAAAACTTGTTGGATGCTCACGATTTTATAAATATTGACCTTGTCAAACTCAAGCAAACTTGGAGGAATCACAAATTGGGGGTAGATGCCCTTTCTACAAGATTGGACTGATTCTTGATCAAAGCCCATTTAATGGCAAGTTTAAATCTCTTCCATCAATGGGTGGGGAGTGGTGGAATCTCTAATTGCTCTCCTATTTTTCTAGAGCTCAAGGGTAATCTTTCTAAACACTCTTCACCTTTTAAATTTAGTTCCTCTTTGTTGTTGGAGCCGATTTTCAGGAACTTGGTCTCTGCCTCTTGGATTCATTGCTCTCAGAATGAAACTTCCTCTCCAGGGGAGCTCTTTGCAAAAAATCTAGCAGTTCTAAAAGGAAAAACAATAACCTGGGCTAGATTAAAACAAAGAAAAGATGATGAAGATCTACAAAGGACTGAAAAGGATTGAAAAGGCACTATTAGAATTTGAAGAATCAATTCCCACTAGATCGAACTCAGCCGAACAAAAGTTGCAGCTGATTCAGCTGGAAACAGACAGAATTAAACTCCTTTTTTTAAAATAAGAAACCTGGAGGCTTAAGAGTAGAGCAATCTGGCTCAAAGCAGGTGATGAAAACTCAAAGTTCTTTCAACAATATGCAAGGGGTTAGAAATCCATTAACACAATCTAGGAATTACAAGATTTGGAAGGAAGGAAAGCGGGCAATTTTGAGCAACTAGCTGACATGGGGATTAGACATTTCTCTAATATCTACAAAGCTCCCATTTGAATAACCCTCCCAAGCATCATTCGAACTGCCGAAGCACTGCCCAGATTTATCGAGCTGAAGGAAATTGAAGATCTAAACTCTCAGGTTACTAGAGAAGTGCTTGAAGATGTGCTGAAGTGCTTTCAAAAGGATAAGAGCCTGGGTCATGATGGGTGGCCAGTTGAATTCTTCAATTCCTTTCTTGATTTAATTGGTGACGATCTCATTCATACCATTGAAGAAAGCCGAAAGTTTGGCAGAATTTTGGAGGCCTTCAACTTGACCTTCTTGGCCCTTATCCCCATATCTGATAACCCTTCCTCCTTTGACGATTACAGACCCATATCCCTCTGCAATAGAATTCACAAAATCATCTCCAAAACAATAGCCCTCCGTATTAAGCCAGTTTTATCCTCAATGATATCCAAGGAACAATTTGCCTTTCTCAGCCATTGCCAAATTGATGAAGCAATAGGCATAGATCAGGAAGCCCTCCACTCGATCAAGAAGCTCCATAAAAAGTCAGTCATCCTAAAAATTGATCTTTCCAAAGCCTTTGATCGTACCTGTTGGTCCTACCTCAGGATAACTCTCACTCACATTGGATTTCCTATTGCTTTCATCAATTGGATCATGGGTTGTCTTTCTTCAGTCTCCTACAGCATTCTCATCAATGGAGCAACTTCGGGTTTCTTTCATGTGGAACGAGGCCTTAGGCAGGGATGTCCTCTCTCCCCGTTGATCTTTCTCCTCATCATGGAATGTTTTAGCAAACCGATAAAAAGAGGCAAAGAGGAAGGCTCCTTGGTTGGAGTCAAGATCCCGGATGTTTCCTCTATAACCCATCTCTTATTTGTAGATGATGTTCTGATTTTTTTAAATGGCTCTTTTCAAGACTCATATATTTTCAAGGCTATTCTTGATCTCTTTTGTAAAGCTACAAGCATGCATACAAATATTGCAAAATCAACTATTATTATAATTTCCTGCCAGCTGAATGAAGCAAGATTAGCTAGCCAACTTTTTGAATATGAGTGTCATGACATGGATGATGGGCTTAAATATCTGGGTTTAAAATTGAAACCAAATGGTTATAGTATAGCAGATTGGACTTGGCTTATAGCCAAGATTGAAAGCAGAATCAATATTTGGCAACAGAGATGGCTTTCTAGAGCAAGTAGGCTCACCCTCCTCAAGTCGGTCCTACAAGCCATCCCAGTATACTGGATGTCGCTGGCCTGATCCCCAAACGCATTTTAAAAAGAATTCAACAATTATGCTGTCACTTCCTTTGGCGCGAAAAAAATCCAGGGAGAACCTTTGCTTGGGTCTGTTGGGACAGTATTGATAAGCCCAAAAAACTGGGGGGTTGGGGCATAAAAAATTTGCATTTATTTGTTGAGGCTTTGGCTGCAAAACTGGGCTGGCAATTTATAAACTCCAAAAGTCTTTGGCAGGAAATCACTTAGGATAAGTAAATATATCCACTGTCAATTCTGGAATGGATTCATAGACCTTCAATTCCAATGTCTAACACCTCCATAATTTGGAAAGCAATATCTCAATCTATCTCTCTGATCAAGCGAGGTCTAGCTTTGAAAGTTGGCAATGGAGTTCAAGTGAGGATTGGTTTGGACGTGTGGAGTGGATGTGGAAATGGCCATATTCTTCCTCGTCCTCTTTTCAATTTCCTTCAAGTCTCAGGCATCACCCACTTATCACATATAGTGGTTGCTTGCCAAGATAGTTGGCAAAACTAGAACTGGAAGGACCACATAACGCTCAACATTTCGGATATTTGGGTCGAAGATTGGCAGAGATTCATAGGTTCTTTAGAGCAGGCCAACATGCATATAAGCAACAATCAAGATGTCCTTATCTGGGCATTTCCCATGGCAGATACTCCCCCAAAACAGGTTATGATTATGCATCGACTGCCAGACACACTAGTGATTTCTCTTGGTGGTGGAATCATATCTGGAAATTAAAGGCCCCTCCTAAATCTAGGCTTTTCATGTGGTGCATTTTAACAGACAAGGTTCCCACTGAAGTAATGTTGAGGCGTCGTGCAAATTGTGGGCCTTCTAGATGTTGTCTGTGTACAATGCATGAGGAAGATACTTCTCATCTCTTCCTTAACTGTCTTGTCTCGAAAGCCTTCTGGTTAAGGATCCTCACTTCACTAAATCTACTTATTGATTGGACTGGTCAAGATAACGAAGAGGCTTCGCAAAGTTGGTGGATAAAATGCATCTCACAGAAAACTAGATACCTTCCACTGCTAATCTACTGGGGAATCTAGCTTAACAGGAACAAATCCATCTTCATGAATGACAAAATAGATTTGGATTCCTCCAGTATTTCATTGTTGGCCAGATACAATTTGATCCCAGAGGACAAAGATACTAGACCCCCTCGGATCATTACTCAGGAATTCATAGACATAAACTCCCCCTGGGGTTATTTTGATGGCTCGGCACAATCTGAAGGTTGTGGTGGTGGGGCAGTGCTGCATATGGATAATACAGTGTCTTATAGAATCAAGGTCAACCTAGGAAGAGGCACAAACAACTATGCTGAATTGCACAGCCTAAAATACCTTCTCCTTTTTGCAAAAGAACAAAATTGGCAACAACTTCAGATATTCGGAGACTCACAGCTCAAAATTAACTGGACAAATGAAGTTAATCATTGTCACTTGCACACACTTAGAGATATTCTAACTGATATCCTTTCTCTAAAGTCTCAATTTGATTCATTTTCATGCTCACATATATACAGGGAAAGGAATGAGATCGTTGATCGTTTATCCGAAGAGGCAGTGCAGCTAAACAGAGGTCAATGGAAGATACATGAATACAGGGGCAACATTTTATATAGTTACTACCATCGTTCTTTCATGGACATAATTGGTTCTTTTCCGAATGATCGCTAGATCATTCAACAATTTTTGCTATTACTTTCTCCTTCTATGTATATAATTTGTCTAGTTTTCAGCTTATTTTTTGACAAAACACTTATTTCAGAAACTTACTGGACTTCTCTAAAGTTTATTATCGGTAAGCATCATAATAGTTTTTGTAAAGCTTATAATAGCTCTAAACAATACTCCCTTATTGCTGACAGTAGTTCATATATGCAATTTCATACAACATGTAATTTTCTTATCTTTTTAATGAAAATTACGCTTTTTCCGAGGAAAAAAAAGTAACGCCTGCCTTGTTCTCTATTCACACTTCTACAACTTATTAAATTCAGTTTCACATTCATACAAAAACTTGCAGACAATGGAAGCTTCATCCATTAAGTAATCTATTCATAAATTTTCTAGTGCATAAAAGCTTTAGTAAGTAGGACATTTACTCTAACAATTTGCATGCACAAAAACTACATCCATTGAAGGTTTGACAAACACTTCGAAATCATGCAATCTACAAACTATAGCCATTGAGGCCTTTTGACAAACACTTTGCAAGAATGCAATCTACATCCATTGATGCCTTTTAACAGACACTTTGCAAACATGCAAGCTACAACCATTGAGGCATTTTGTCAAACACTTGGAAGCCACAATCTCTTAAGGAAATTTGACATGAATATAAGGTTCTCCCTCAACCCATTTAGCTCATAAAATTTATATATTAATTCTTCAAATGACAAAATATTAAAACAGTGACTAAATCATCTTATTCTTTCACCCAAAACTTGACTACAAGCGCACAAAGTTGGCAACAACAATATGCAAAATCACCTAGATTTATGATTTTGGTTTTCAAAAGTGTTTTCTTGGAATCAAATCGGGGGTTACAGGTCCATATCGCACGGATACCCCCTAATGTTTTCCTGAATCGGTACGAAACCACACATAGATGCATTTCAAAAACTAGCAAATATGTTGACTCTAGGAATTTCATTTACAATTTTTGTCAAACAAGTGGCATGCAAGCTTGAATCTACAGCTATGAAAAATAAATAGGAACCTATAATTAAATTATAATTACTTATGTATTGTCTAAATGCCTTTCAAAACCATTCCATTCACTATAAGTGAATTGAAGGGCTTTGAGGTTCATCAAACATTATTTTCATTCAATCATTCCTGCAAACCGATGGCAAGCATCTTGAACTATTGCAATACATAATGATTGAAAATTACCTCAATGATTCTCTTTAAAACTCTTATCTTCCATCTTGTTTTTTTTTAACATTTTATTTCAACGACTAATCTAGTGAATCATCCTAGTATATTTTAGGTATGCATCCATTTCCTGCTCTGGTAGGCTGCAAGTTAACACTTATTCATGGATAATGATAAAAATAATAAAAGCATTTCTCATTCACAAATTTTGTCAAACACTTTGCAAAATATCCCGAAACCCTTTCTAAAACATGTCTCTAATTACATGAAACAAAACCATAGCACATGAACTCTTACCCAAGTCCTTTGGAATTTCTTTATTGCCATTACCTTCAACAATATTTGTCTTTCCTTTCTCAAATGCTACAATACCAATGTTAGTACAATACACTACACCAATAATAATTCCATAACATATTGAGATCTAAACATCCATTCATATAGACCACTCTTAGTCTTCATTTTCAACTATCCAATAAGATTCCAAATGACATAAGCTTAAACAAAAATTAGATTCTTACAATAATTTAAATTTCTACTTTTATTTTATGCTAAAGCTATACTATAATTTTACGATAATAAAAGTTATACCTGGAGAGATATTCAACTCCAATCACTGAGAATATCATCCATCTTTGATCCCTTAACCATCTTGACGCAGGGGTATACCTTTAACACCCATAGTATGCATATAAAATGCATATATCTATTTTCTCCATGAATTTCAACTCCCTGTCGAGTCAAATCTTCATACTTAAGGTTTAAGGCCCTTATGTAAAATCCCATGCGGAATGATTTACAGCTAACCAAAGTCTACCCTTAATTCATCTTTTACATCGGGACTTATTCACCCTCATAAACCTTCCTTAAACTTTAATTAATCTTTATGCCCACACATATATAACCAACCCCACTCTATAACTATGGTTATTCACGGACTTACCCATAAACCTTCTATCGGTGCTTTATTTCTATTATAACCTTATATAATAGAAATACTCCACGAATCATACGTAAACCATACATTTTCCACATTTCTTCGGCCTTTTCACATTTCTCTAGGCTTACCTTTATCGCTATGGCGAGTTTCAAAAGGACTCTTCAACATATGCATTCGGAACTTTCAATCTGCGACATATGATTGCATTTTCCACCATTGATTCCATCCACCAAATCAACGACTATCGTAGTCTTGCATCGTACCAACTTGTGACTTCGTTGTCTATCCCGTGCGATATGTGATAACACAGCCGGACTTCAAATGGAATAAAATTGCACCTGTAACCTTCTCGGGTCCGCTCTCCACCAGTCTTATCGCTTAATTTCCACCATTGATCAGCGTCATGATCCAACGGTCGAGGCTCCATTGCGACATCGGAAATCTCAACTCATCGCAAATCTAGGTTTATCGCAAACCCAAACTCTTTTACTGAATGTGATTTGTGATTACACCTCCATCGTCGATTTGGTTCTTGATCCGACGGTCTGCGGGTCTTCAATTAGCATGTCGATTATCAAGATTTCAACCCCTGTCGTTCATTATGGCGTAACCACTTGGATTTATGATCGATGGCTAATAACAATTACGGGCCTTCAACCATGATTAAGGCACCCGTACACTCTCTACCCCCGTTGCGTTACTAATCACCGTCGATCTACCAGATCTGTCGATATGACAGTCCAGATCGATTCCCGCCTTTCACCTTCTACAAGTACATAGATTGAATCTCTGCTATTCATTTCTTGGTTCTATTCTGTGCGACTTAATCTTGGCCGTTTATCACGAACAAATATCGTCCGTTGATCATATAGATCCAACGACTCCTGTGCGTCGACACTTCACTTCTTCTCTCTTCTCTTCACTTGGATTTTATTCCATGCTTCAATGTTTTTTCTGTGGTTTCGGGTTTCCTCAAGGTTCTCGTCCTTCCACTATTTTGTTGTGTAACTTCCTTCTGAGCTTAACTCCGCATGATTCTTAAATCATTATCACTCAAGACCATTTATTTGATCCTTTGAATGGATTCAAGCTATCCATTATGATATTCTGTATCATTCTTCTTCTTTGTGTTCTGACAAACTTTGACTACATACAAATACTATGTAGAACCTCTAAATCACACACAATCTATCCTTCAAAACTCAAACCACACATAAACTCAGTATTGAGTTGTTTGTATTAATAAGCAGGTGTTTACACAATTTCTCCTCTCATGCTTGATTTCCAATATCAGTGGCCTCTGTTTCACAATCTACTCTGTAGGCTTACAATTCAAACCTCTAACTACTAACTTGACTTGCCTAACTAGCTAACCAACCCCTGACTATGGCTTTTAGGCTTACATTTATACAAAAGGGATTCTACAACCAATTCCTGGTTTAGATCCATAATCTTCTCAACAAAACCCTAAAATATCTTCCTTATCTCTAAGGATCCTCTCTAATCCATAAAATCGTGAACTAACTCTTAATCTGAGTTTTACAAATTATCAAATTCCTCAATCTCTCAACTATCCTAAATCTCTCATATTCTCCTACATTCTAGAATATTTACAAATATGTCTCACAATATTCAATTAAATCATATTCTCATTAAAATCATTCAAAAGCCTAAATAATTAAATTAATTCACACTTAGGAAACCAACTTGCTTGGAAACGCAAGACCCCCTATGTCTACTAAAATACAATGATTCTCCTTGGGCTGAATGCTCCTGCATCAGACTCCCAAAGTAGAAAATATTCATGATCTCCTAATCATGTGCTTCTAATCTGTGTCCTCCTGGATCCCATACTTTGTTCTGTAGTCTTTCCTTGGTTGTTGCTGTTGTTTGTTGTTGTTCTCTAGGTTTCCACACTTTATGCTGCATTGCCCCACTAGCTATGCTCTCACAATTTGCTGCTGTCTTTTTCTTGTTGCCGCCTTGCTTTATTTATGCTGTCTTCTTCCTTTGAGACTCTTTCCTCATCAAATATATCATCAGTTCAATTTCTGTGTCCAACTCACTTCTTTGCTGGACCCTTTCCTCTTCTTTTCTTGCATATACTTTGCAATCTTCATCAAGTTCTTTCTTCCCTACTAGTGCTTTCAGCCATTTCTCCAGTAGCTCCAATTTTGTCTCCCATTCACTGATCATTTGATGAGAGTTTAGTCCTTCTTCTTTATCGACTGCCTCAACAGCTTCTCTGGTTATCTCCACTGGGACTATCATCATGATGAAATGATGATCCTTTACTATGTTTTTAGCTAACATAGTCTCTTCTTTAAATTTGCCTTTAATCTTCTGCTAGTTACCTTCACTTTGTGGTTGTTGGTTCCTTACTGCCACCCTTACATCCTTACCCTCTTGTTGCTTTTGAACTTCCATTTCATTTCCAAATAACTTTTGTTCAATTTCTTCGATCACAACATCACATTCATTCATTTTATTCATTGTTCCTGCAAACAAACTATTGGTTTGTAAATTAAAACACTCTTCTGTCTCTATGTCTTTTAGAGACCCTCTGCTACTATTAAGTACTGTTGTAACCACTTCTTTCCTATTTCCACTTCCTGCTAGTAACCTCTCCAACAATTCAATTTCCTCCTTACATTTAGCAAGTGTCTTATCACAATACACTTCATTTCCAGCTTCATTCTGTACATGGTCACTATTGCCTAACGATTCAATCGGACTACCTTCCTTAGACAATTTTGTCTCATTCATCTCCACAGAAATAAGTTCCTATTCAACACTTATAATCCTTGTATTCACACAATAGTTGTCAGTTTGAAAATTGTATGGCTCAACAACCTCAACTAACGTTTCACATATCATCTTTTCAGACTGATCTTCGTCTCCTTCCTCCACAAGGAATTGTCCTTGTTTTATAATAGTTCCAAATATTAATTCATCAATAATTTCTTTCTGCTGCAACAATTCAATATTTTCCTCATTCAAGAGGCATTCTTCATCATACTCTGCTCCAGAATACTTATCCTCCGAAAGGTACTCTTCATCCTCTGTCAGTAAATCAGTATGCTAATCCAAGTTCTCCTCTGAACTCTAGTAATTTATATCAAGTTTTATGACAGCTTCATAAGGCTGCCAATCCTCTGCAAAACCTGCACTCACAAAACAATCATTATAATTAAAAACATAAGACCTCATTGTCTCTTCTTCCTTTGGGAACACTTCAGTATGCTGCTCTGAACTATCCCAATAACTCACTAATCTCCATTTTTCATCTTCACCCAACATTTCACCCTGTTTTAATTTTCCTCCCTGCTTCCACTTACCTCACCAAGCTTTCCTCTGTACTTGGTCTTTTGGCAAGCCCTTGGTTCTCCATCTCTAGAACCTCTTTTGACCACTTCTCTCTACTCCTTTTATGCTTCAACTCATCTACATCTTCTAAGAATACAACTGTCCTCTCGTATCTCAATCACAATGAAATAATTGGTTATGACCACTTCTTCTTTCACTTAGAAAGTCTTATCAACTTCCTTCATTACTTAGCAATTCTACCCACATCCTTTGTGGAATTGACCTTATGATCTTCTTGTAAGTTGCAACAATACCTCTGCAGTTACAAGTCTCCTTCTTGCTACATATGCCTCACTAAGCTTCTCTCCTTTGAGCTCAGTCTTTTAGCATCTCTCTAGTTCTTTCCTTTGGAACTAATTGAGCACTCCTTGCTCTAGGTTGTTGCAATCTTCTCACCTTCCTTTGTTGTCACCTGTGTATCAATGTTATTCAAACCAAAGATTATTCTGAAGCTTTTAAAAGCTTGATGCTGCCAAATTCCTATGGCCACCTTAAAATTCTTCTGCTCAGCTTCCTTCTGATAACACTCTTATCCTCTCTGTCCAACCTTCGTTGGATTCTTCAGGTTCACTACCACTTTCCATTCACTTTGTTCTTTAGAACACATACAACTTTACTTGTCTATTTGCTTCTATCAATCTTTACTCTATCTTAAACCTGAAAAACTCAAACCAGAGTTAAATAAAACAATACATGCATGGTTTCACAAGAAGTCTCCATCCATTCTTCACATTTGAGTGAACATCCTCTTTCCTTAAGAAAACAATCATCATCATGCTTTCCTTAAGCTTCTGCAATCTCCTCTTAAGAAAATCACTTACTCTCATCTTATGTCATGTTTTCTACCTATCAGATTCCAATAACCTGATCTCCTCTTTCTTTTGCAATCACACTTGTATTCTGCACAATTATGCTTTAATTAAAAGAGCTCTAACTAGCTCTAATACCAAATGACGTAGGGGTATAACTGCAACACCCACAGTATGCATATAAAATGCATATATCTATTTTATCTAGGAATTTCAACTCCCTATCGAGTCAAATCTTCATACTTAAGGTTTAAGGCCCTTATGTAAAATCCAATGTGAAATGATTTATAGCTAACCACATTCTACCCTTAATTCATCTTTTACATCGGGACTTATTCACCCTCATGAACCTTCCTTAAACTTTTATTAATCCTTATGCCCGCACATAGATAACCAACCCCACTCTATAACTATGGTTCTTCACGGACTTACCGATAAACCTTCTATCGACGCTTTATTTCGATTATAGCCTTATATAACAGAAATACTCCATGAATCATATGTAAACCATACCTTTCTCGCGTTTCTTCGACCTTTTCACATTTATCGAGGCTTACCTTTATTGCTATCGCATGTTTCAAAAGGACTCTTCAACATATGCATTTAGAACTTCCAATCTACGACATGTGATTGCGTTTTCCACTGTTGATTTCGTCCACCAGACCAATGGCTATCGCAATCTCGCATCGTACCAGCTTGTGACTTCGTCGCCTATCCCATGCGATATGTGATAACACAACAAGACTTCAAATGGAATAAAACCACTTATGTAACCTTCTCGGGTCCGCTCTCCACCAGTCTTATCGCTCAATCTCCATCGTTGATCAGCTTCACGATCGAACACTCGACGTTCCATCACAACATCGCAAATCTCGGCTCATCGCAATATCGCATATCTAGGTTTATCGCAGACCCAAACTCTTTTACCAAATTTGATTTGCGATCACACCTCCGCCATCGATCTGTTTCTTGATCCGACGGTCTGTGGGTCTTCAATTAGCACGTCGGTTATCAAGCTTTCAACCCCCGTAGTTAATTATGACATAACCACTTGGATTTACGATCAACGATTAATAACAATTATGGGCCTTCAACCACGATTAAGGCACTCGTACACTCTCCACCCCCACTGCGGTTACTAATCACCGTCGATCTACTAGATCTATCGATCTGACAATCCAGATCGATTCCCGCCTTTCACCTTCTGCAAGTACTTAGATTGAATCTCTGCCATTCATTTCTTGGTTCTATTCTGTGCAACTTAGTCCTGGCTGTTTATCATGAACAAATATTGTTTGTTGATCATATAGATCAACCGACTCCTGTGCGTCGACACTTCACTTCTTTGCTCTTCTCTTCACTTGGATTTTATGCCATTCCTTCAATGTTTTTCTGTGGTTTCGGGTTTCTTCAAGGCTCTTGTCCTTCAATTGTTCTGCTGCGTAACTCCCTCTTGAGCTTAACTCCGCACGATTCTTAAATCATTATCACTCCAGAACATTTCTTTGATCCTGCGAATGGATTCAAGTAGTCCATTATGATCTTCCGTATCATTCTTCTTCTTCGTGTTTTGCCGAACTCTGCCTACATACAAATACTATGCAGAACCTCTAAATCACACAATTTATCCTTCAATACTCAAACCACACATAAACTCATAATTGAGTTGTTTGTATTAATAAACAGGTGTTTACACAGTTTCTTCTCTCAGGCTTGATTTCCAATATCAGTGGCCTCTGTTTCACAATCTATCCGTAGGCTTACAATTCAAACCTCTAACTACTAACTTGACTTGCCTAACTAGCTAACCAACCCGTGACTATGCCTTTTAGGCTTACATTTATACAAAAGGGATTCTACAACCAATTCCTGGTTTAGATCCATAATCTTCTCAACAAAACCCTAAAATATCTTCCTTATCTTTAAGGATCCTCTCTAATCCATAAAATCATGAACTAACTCATAATCTGAATTTTACAATTAATTCTCAAATTCCTCAATCTCTCAACTATCCTAAATCTCTCATATTCTCCTACATTCGAGAATATTTACAAATATGTCTCACAATATTCAATTAAATCCTATTCTCATTAAAATCATTCAAAAGCTTAAATAATTACATTAATTCACACTTAGGAAACCAACTTCCGTGGAAACACAAGACCCCCTATGTCTATTAAAATACAATGGTTTTCGTTGGGTTGAATGCTCCTGCATCACAACTCACTTAAACCATCCGGTTTTCGACCCAACCATATCCAGGGAGAACTTCTCCCCCTGGAACCCTCGAGCTGTAAGAGCTCACAAACAATACCAAAATATAGTAGTAGAGATATCGAGGGCAAGTTGAGGAAGATAAGTTTCACTTCCTCCCAACACCACTCATGTTTAGCTCCACCAGGTAGAGCTACATAGTAATTTAGTTTAGGAATTTCAAAATCATTTCGAAAACAATTGGCTACTCTCTAAGTCTCTCACTCTCATAATATTTTTCAAATCTCTTCAACTCTTGGTATCACAATGCACCTCCCTCTCTCCTTAAGTGAGAATACATGAGACACATATATAAGAGGAGCTACAAATTCTTGTCATAAAGGAGAAGTAATATGCATGTCTTGTATTCCATTTAGAGTAGTGTAACTCATGCCATTAAGGAGAGGTATGCATGCCTTAGTTAAGGAGAGTGTAACTTATGCATTAGAGAGAGCGTAAGAGGAATCTTTTATGACATGTCTTTAATGAGTGTAAGAGGAATATGTAATTCTTTGATGAGTGCATAAAACAGAGTGTAATGCATTATTAAAAGATAGAGATTTACATAGAGCCATCAGAGTCATCAAGGAGAGAGGTGTGAAGTGATTGATGAGATGAAGGTGACTTCTAATTTCCTTTTAATAATAATATCATAGTCTCATAAAATATAATAATAAGATTGAGGAATAGGTCGAGATTGAACTATTAGGATTGATTAATGATAAGTCAAGTGATTTTCCTTCAACTATACTTGATTGCCAATTTATGAAAGGTGATTTACTATTTTTGGAAAGTCATGCTTGAGATGCTAGACATGACTTTATATTTTGAGAAAGTCACTCTAGGATTGTTAGAAAAGAGGTTTTATTAAGGAAATTCATCCATGTGCTTCCCTTGAGTGCTATTTTATTTCGGAGAATAGGGATTTCGTACCCCTATTGCATGCATCTTTGCGCCTTAGTAGATTGAGGACTTCGCACCCTGATCTACTCTAAATATTCAATATTCCACACCTTGATCTTTTTAAATATTCAAGACTTCACACCCTAAACATTATATTATAGATACAAGACTCCACGTCTTTATCTTTCATGGATTTAGGACTTCGTGACCTAATTTCCCTGGATTCTCATCTACTCTGCTTTGAAACTCCACGCTTCACCTTAAGGTACTGATTGTGAGCTTATACCCATGTGATGGTTCGTTGGTAAGGGCTTCTTCCAAGACTTGCACACATCATAATATCATAGATCAAAGGAAATAATGAATTTCATGATTAACTTATTCACATTTTACCAAATATTGTGCATGACTTCCACAACTATTTTGGTTCTAGAGAAATGACTTCTGCAACCATTTAAAATTTGAACATCCTTGTTTGAAAATAACCACGTTCCATATCACATCCTGCTCAATACAAGATTAAGCATATAAAATCATAAAAATCATGTATCATGACTTCCAAAGTCATTTATAATTTGAGCATCCTTGTTTGCAAATATCTATGACCCTGCCACATCTTGCTCAATACAAGATTAAACATATATAATCATATAAATCATGTATCATCCATAAATCATACTTAACCATATGTTTCACATAACCATGATCATCCATGGATCTATGTGTCACAATCCTGAATCAACATCCATGTCATACACCTATTTCCAAACTAAGATACCAAAAGAGAAAACATCGATAATATGTTGTTAACCAAAATCATTTCTTATACACACAACCATAGATATTACCCTAAGCACACAAAAACTAGGTGATCCAAATCAAGTCTATAGCATATAAACATGTACATAAGTTTCTCACGCATAATATTATATCATTATATCAAAATCACCCTCTCTGAGTGTCATCATAGCTATCTCACCAAGAAGGGACACTATAATATGAGGATCATGGAGAGAGATAAGCGTTCAAATGGAAATGAACCTACTAATTTCTCCACTCATGCTAAGAGGAAAAATAATGTTGGTCCAAGAAGACTAGTTAAAAAATTCAAGCAAGGATTCAAAGAAGGAAGAAAAGGAAGTTGCTACAATTGTAACAGGTTTGGCCACTAGCTAGAGATTGTCCTCATAAGAAGGATTCTCCAAGGGATGACGACAACAACAACAATTTCAAAGGCAATGGAAATCAAAAGAACAAAAGGTTCAACAATAAAGGAAAGAGAAATGTTCCCATTGCTCGATATGGAAATGGTTGACCTCCCAAAATGGACGGAAATTCCAAGTATGAGGAGAGTAATGTTGTAGAAAAATAAAAGGAGTTTTATCTTATTTATGATCTATCTATTTCCTTTGCTCCAGATACTTTAGATCATTGGTTGATTGATAGTGGAGCCTCAAGGCACTTCACTGGGTACAAACAGGGGTTAAATTTGACGGGTTCCCCTACCCATCAAGGAATTTTTTTTATGACGTTTTTATTTTTAAACTCCCCTTCACATGACTTTTAATATTTACTTTTACCTTGCGTATAGAAATGGTGGATTTAGGTGGATTTCTCTGATTTTATAACTCATTTGACAATCTACACAACCATGATCCAGTGGAGATAGGTAGGATTTTAGTTTGAAACTTGGCACATTCTATCTATTATTGTGGCTGAGAATCCCTAAATGGATACATACCTACTAATCTCTCTGTAAGAGTATTCCTCCTTGTAATAGTGCATTGAACCTAAACAAAGCATTGTGTGCATTAAATATGGAAAGTACTACAAACACATATAAATATAACAAGGGTATCTTGAGAACACTCAATTGGAAGGTGTCTCAAATTTCTAAGCTCAATTGGGAACTTCTACATCTATATAAGGTAGGTTGGGCCATGGTGCAGTAGATAGATGGGAGTTTTCATAGCCATTTAATTTTGTATAAAAATTCCCTTCTGTTGCTTATATTTGGAATCCGAAGATAAAGGAAATTAGAGTTCTCATTAAAATGAAAATATTTGATAATCTGGATGAATTCAAAATTGGGGGAAACCGCTAAAGCGTCGCAACACAGAATGGCAGTCAATGGTGAGACTCTGATCATTCCTGATTGAAATTTCTCCCAGCTTCTTAGCCCAGAAAAAGAAGTTTGGTTTCTCTTTGTTCAACTTACTCTTGGATTTACTGCCACTAATAAATAAAACTCGGTTCTTAGCCCAATCTGTCAAAAAGGATATGTTCCAGGAGACTAACCCCACTCTAAACTTAAATGTGAGATTTTTAACTCAAAACAACAACAATAAAAACCTATCCTCTGAATGGATTTAACACATTACACTGCCACTTTAGCTTGAGCTTAAATGCAACTGGAAATTTCGACGAGGTGTGATTCTTGTGAGAACAATATGTGATCATACATAAATTTATGAGACATGATAGACATTTACTCTGGCAAATACTAAGGAACATGTTGAAGTTCTCAACCAAAGTAGATAGTAGAGCCCATCGACCCCTCATTGTGCTCTTTTGCTCATGTGAGTAAAAGAAAGTTCACAACTCATTTGAATAGTTGTTAACTATCACAACCACCCACCGAAATTGTTGGTAACCAACTTAGAGGCACATAAATCTATATTCATAGGTATGAGAAGAGTTTTGTCTTGACTTTCATTAGCTAATATTATTTGTTTTTGCAAATATTAGATTTCTCTAGTCTAACAGATATATGTGCATAAAGCTAAGCCCCTCGTTGTTCCCTTTTTTTTGTCACTGTCCTCACGGAAAAATACCAAGTGTCTCAGACTACACGCACGCCTTCATAGGATGCCTCATTTGGACACATCCCACTTCAATCTCAATGTCGCCTACAGTGAGACAATTGTATTGTGATTCTCAACCCCAATATTCCCTAATACGACCCTCACTATATAACTACTAGTGAAGACATGAAGGGGATTAAGCATTTATACAATGATATTTTCATTTTACCTCATATTACCATGTCTTAGAAGATGGTCTTTCCACCTCATTATTCTTTGCTCAAATGTGTACACCTAGCCTCAGTGCAATGTATTTCTTTACTAGTTAGTCACAAGTCTAACATGGGTAGAGACAAACTACCTTTACAATAACCCAGTCATATAATATTATAGCCTCCTCTCATTGGCATGCCCCCTTGTCATCTTGATGCTCTCCTATGCACGATTTCAAAAAATCCTTTGTTGTCTTGGCTCATAATTGCTCACACATCATATATATGGCCTTAGACATATCGGCTTGATGACCATGAATCAATAAATGGTCTCATAGCCTGCTCATTTTTCCATACCATGATTCAATATAGTTAACACATTTGCAATAAGATTTTCCCTACCCTTCATCTCATACAAAGATTATCAAAGAAGAAATAAGAATGAAATAAAATAAGAAATAAATAAGAAAGCTTTCTCTTAATGGAATCAATCTATCCATACATATATTCATACATAATCTATTCTCAGTAGCAAGACACCTCCATATGCAAAACACATCCATAAAGAATGGGTAGCAAGATACATGCATACATAATCAACTCGGGTTAACAAGATTAATGAAACGAAAAATATTATAATGAAGCATGATCCTGCCAACAACCTAAGTTATATGTATATGTTCTGAAAAACAGGCAAAAACCATGAAATTAAATTGAAATATAGCGAAGGCTCACCTAGTCTAGCAATCTTTAAGAGCAGATCTTTGTCTTTCTTATCGCGAATGAGTTTTGATTCAGCATCTTCTCCATGAGGATCATGTGACTTATCATTACTGAGTAGACGATGGATAACCAATTCTATTAAATCTAAATCCCTCTAGCTCTATGTCGCCTTGTCTGTCATTACACTCCTCCTGATTTGGTTATCTATGTGATCTTTTATACATGGACGTTATGTAGATGGGCATTTGTACATGGGCATGTGATGTTCAGTATGAAAATGAATGCAAGTTATAATGGTTCAACTAACCATATATTAAATATGTATCTTCCATCACTTCCCTTTCTGCCAATTGCACAAAATCGCCTCAAAGCTAGTGTCTCCTATCAAATGTTCTATGAGGTTTTCACGAAAATAAATAAATATATAAAATATATATACAATTTGAAACTTTTGATTTTGTTATATGCCCATCATTTTGAAAATTTTATAAATTATTAGCAAGTCAAGAATGATGTGTTTATTTTGTAATAGACTACATTTTACAGCTAAAAAGAGAAAAACGGGTAAACAGCCAACAATTTTAAATCCTGGGTACAATGAGGCCCTCTCAAATTTGATTGGAAAGAAGACTATTTTGGAGATCATACTTGGAGATAATGCCACCTACACCATGAAAGGGATAGGTATTGTCACTCTTCACTTAAATCAATGTCAAACCATTCATCTACAAGAAGTATTGTATGTGCCTAATTTGAAGAAGAACCTGGTGTCTATTTCTGCGATGGAAGATAAAGGCTTCAAGGTAACATTCATTGATGGAAAGGTATGTATTTGGAAAAGAAACCCTAAATATGCATTCACACTTGGATTTAGGGTTGATGGTCTCTACCAAGTTGGAGGAAATCCTTTGGAGCCTTGCCTTGTGAAACTTCTCTTCAATCTAAATGATTGTACCAAATATTATCCCACATTCATTACAAATCCTTAACTAAGGTAAGGAAGATGGTCAAAGGTATGCCTAAGTTCAACATGAATCATGAAGGAGTTTATCAGGATTGTGTAGTTGGGAAACTTACAAGGGGGTCATTCCCTTCAAGTGAAATCCAAACTACCGATATTCTTCAATTGGTCCATCCTGACCTATCTGGTATGTTGCTTGTAACATCATTGGGAGGATACTTATACTATGCAATTTGTGTGGATGACTTTTCTCGCAAAACATGGATCTATTTCTTAAAGAATAAGGATGAAATGTTCAAATGGTTCCATTCTTTCAAATCCTTGGTAGAAAATCAAATAGGGAACAAGATAAAATATTGAGGACTGAAAATGGAACCGAATATGAATGAAATGAGTTCAATGAATTTTGCAGAGAGGTTGGCGTTAAGAGGGAAACAATCGTTCCATACACCTTTGAGAAAAATGGAGTTTCCGAAAGGAAGAATCAAACAATCATGGAATCCACCCGTGCCATGATCCATGATCAAGGTATATTGAAGTTCTTATGGGGAGAAGTTGCCAACACTATTGTGTATGTTCAAAATAGGAGCCTGGATCAAGCACTAGATTTCAAGACACCCGAAGAGGTTTTCACTGGTAAGAAACTTGATGTTTCTCATTTTAGAATATTTGGTTGTCCCATGTATTTTCATGTGCCTAAAGATTAGAGAAACAAGTTGGAAGCATATGAGAAAAAAGATATATTTATTGGCTACAGTGAGAATTCAAAGGCATATAGAATCTATGTGCCTGGTCAAAGAGATGTGTAAGTAAGCCATGATGTCACCTTCGATGAAGATACAGCCCTCAGGGAAGGTCAAATTCTTAGCCTTCTGAGAGAGACATGGAGTCGTGGAAAGACCCTCCCATGAGGATCCTGCTTGAGTTGGACATTGAGCTCTAGGAGCTCTGGGAGCCACTAGGGGCTTGGGGTACTTCTTGGAGCTATGAGCGACCATAGGGTGAGTGTTTCACCTTCCCCGATTGGTGTGTTATGTACAAGGTGAGTGGTTCACCTTCCCCTATGATACCTCATGATGGTTGACATGTGTGTAGGGTGAGTGGTTCACCTTCCTTACAATTGATGACACATGTGTTTAGGGTGAGTGGTTCACCTTCCCCTACGATTAACATATGCATAGGATGAGTGGTTCACCTTCTCCTATGGCATATGAGCAGAATGAGTGGTTCATCTTCTCTTGTCGATGCCCCAACATGTATCCTACCCATGTAGTCCGAGACTCATGGGAAGTACCTCTCATTTGGCCAATGAATTGGGAAAAAACAATGTAAACTCTGAAACGGGAACTACAAACTGAAAACGCGAACTCTGGCAAAAAAACCCCAAAAAAACATCAAAAACAGTGCTAAAAACGAAAAGTGTGTCTACTGGAACGATGTTTTTATTTTTTAGGCGTCAATTTTGAACATGTTTTAAAAATGGCAGTGACTATGAAATTTTCGTGCAAAATATAGCTTCCAAATGAAAGTGATGATACTGGAACAATGATTTTTTTTTAGGGTCAATTTTCAAAAATTTTAAAAACGCTAATAAAACCAAATTTTTGTCTCTCAAACAAAGTTGTTTATGAGGAAAAAACACATTAATGTTTTTGGTAGAATATCATTTTTCTTTCCTCAGTATAAATTTAACATGTTTTCAACCATAACATGCTATATACAAAAGAAATTGAAATGTTTTCAACTATAAAATTAAAAAACCATGACATTATGAACAAATTACATCACTAAATGAATTCAAAAGTCATTATTTGTATATTGAATAAAACATACATTATATCTCTAATTTAATATTGCATTGTAGATATTTTAAACAATAAAATTTATCATAATTAAGACATATAATCCAACAACATAAAAATGCTTCATAACTTCTCAGTTAACACCATATGGAAAACATTAATTTTATTTGAAGATACGATGCATACATCAATTATATAAATTATCTTAAACAATTATTCAAAATCACTCATATTTTCTTGCACATCATCAGAATTCACATCTTCAGATGAGTGACTGGATGCTGACGAAGATGTTCCATATTCTTCTCTTTCATCAACTAGTGCCTCATTTGAGTCCACATGCATGCCCAACATTCAGGTTTCAAAAGTCTTCTAGATCTACGACTGGTTTCAGTAGACTCCCATGTCAACACTATTCCTTCTGGTAACAACATTTTCAGAATCTCTATCGTCTTGAAGCGAAGAGTTCCTCTCTTTGTTAAATTGAAGTCATAAACAAGTATGTCAACATCCTTCAATTGTAATATGTTTGTGCGGCGGTGATTTATATTTGTACCCTTTCTTTTTCTTTTTCCGCCATTTTTTTTGTCAATTACCATCTCTGGCTTATACACACCATTGAATGGGTGTGTATTTGTGGCATACCAATGTACTTCAACACTTGTAACATCCTCATTTTCTGTAAAGACCTTTATAACTTTAGCAACCCAAAATGGATAGCCTTTGGGATCTCCATCTGCTAGCACTGCAATCATGCAACCCTCCTTAATATCCTGTACTGAACCCCTATAAAGGTCTTCCATGGCTTCACGTTGTGCACGAGGTCTTCTGGAACCAATATACATCTCTCTTTCTGTTGCCTGTGAAGAATTAATAATACCTTGACTTTGTTGCTGTTCAAAAATGTTTACTTCCTCATGCTCTTTCGACACATTTTGTGGCCAAATAAATGGATTTTTCAAAGGTATATCTTCATTTGTTGTTGTTGAAATGATATCACTTTCTTTATTGAAAAATGACTCCCACCAAACTGAATCAGCAATGTCAAAGTACTCGTATGTATATCTAATACATTTTTTAATTTCTTCCAGGCAACCAGAATAATTTATGTCTCTATTCTGTCTGCGTGCATTCTGAACTTCACCAACTGATTGTAATAACAATATTTTTGATGTAAATATTGGATGATCTGGAATGAACTTCAAAAATTGCAAACCTGATGACGGTGCCCATTCTGGAGTAGTTGAAAACTTCTTGCCCCATATTAGTGTTTTCCCATCAATTTTTTTTATACGAAATTGATGTTGGAAGCTAATGTCATTAAGTTGTTCAATGCATTTCCCCTCACCATATGATCCTAGAATAAACCTTCGCATGTCAACAGTTTCTTCCAACACTTCAAAAGTAGGCTCTGGCATGTATGATTTCTTAAGACATTCAATTAGTGATGGCAAACTCCCAACTTGCTTCCTCCTCAATATGACTGAAAAATGACTGAACATCTGATCAATATGGTCATGAGTGTGCCCAACAAGAAGGAAACCAACCTTTACCTTTTGAAAAATTCACAATTCAGCAAGCATGTTTAGATATCCAAAAACAACTTGATTTGTGTTTTCACGGCAAGTGTTGTCCAATTGTAGATACAAAACTTTAGGAAGAGTACCAGACCAATGAGAAATCACATCATGAATTATGGTTATGGCCAGATTTGCATCATTATGAATATTTGGAGCTGTGAAGTACATCCTTGGTAACATTTTCCCATTGAAGACCATACAACCGACCAAGTGAAACTGAATAAAATTTTCCTCCTGTAAATTTTTAGGTGTGCAAACAAAATGTGGTAAAAGTGTTTTCTTTTGCTCCATACCATCAATTATCAAACCCAAATATTTATTTGGATTATCATAACACTTCTTTCGATGCTTGTACAACTTCTTCCTTTCGTTTGTTTATTGTTCGCGATGATCCTGAAGTTCTTTAATAATTAAATCTACACAACATAAAAGAAATTCATTAAGAAATATGTTTTCATAGTTGATGACTATACAATTTTAAAAGTTAAAGTTATGAATGCCTACCTCTTTCTGACCCTTCACATTTGTCCCTTTTTTATTTTAGAGAAGCACATGTACTGCAAATCCCCATCCTTGTCTTCTTAGGAATACAGACATTGTTGAATTCTTTCTTCCATACTCTCACCAAATATTGATATGTAATAAACTGGCCATGTCCCTCAGCACCTTTTGCATATTCTTTAGATAAGTTGTAGATTTCTCGTCTTGAAAAATTATCTGGAATATGTCTTGTCTCTCTATTTGGCATACAATTTCCATGCTTTGAAAATAAATCTTTCATCCATGAAATTGCAATATTTGATAATGGCCCAAACTGTCTTTTATGACGTACTTCTGAATAAAATGTGGGATCATTTTCCAAATTTTCTTGAATTCTTGAGAGACAAAAATTCCCAATCGAATGAAACATTTTGAAAGATTTTCTATAAATTAATAAAGTCCCAATATGATAATCATAACCTGATAATGTATATTGCATGCACCCAACTAAATATGAATTTTGCATGCTTTTATTCATTGAAAAATATCTCTTCCTGCTTTCTAATGCAAATTTGAAATCCATATGTTTCAAGCAATCTTTTTGGCAACATTCACTTGAAATGAGA
>APFE031520225.1:0-19526 GCA_000404065.3 Pinus taeda
TGAAGAACATATAAGAAGAATTGATCAAGGGTTTCCCAAAATTAAGGTTTGTCCCTGGCTAGTGTGACATCTTGTGTTCTCTTGTCTTGGCTTGTCCTCTCTGATTTATGTTTATGTTCCATTTGTAGTTTACTTTAATGTTGATGTGATTGCTAATCTCGAAACATTATGGAGGTAACTGTGAAAATTGAAATAAATTGCTCTAATCATAGAACATACCTAAAATTAATAGGGTTCAATCCTCTCGTGTAAGGATTTCATCTTGAGTGTATTATAACCGAGCCTTTATTCGACGGTGAAAGGTATGATCCAGTTAGGCTGGAACTTCGTGTGTTTTCCCTTTTCTTCATGTGGTTTATCCCACTTCAGTACTAGGTCACCCACACCAAAAATATTTTCTCCTGTTGATTTTTTATCAAACCGGTGTTTCACATGGTTTTGGTGACCAAAAAACATCTCTTTCAAATTGATCCTTTCTTCCTTGAGTTTGAGTAAAGTGTTTATCTTGCTTTGAACGAAAAGGCAAGGTCTACCTTGTGACTCTTAAGAGAGTTGCAAGGTTGGAAGATACATGTTTGGGAAGGCTTAGGAGTTACACAGTCAACCCATAATGCATTGGTCAATGCATTATACTAGTTCCTTTTCTCATAGAAGATGGGTTTCTTAATTATGTAGATAATACTTTTATTTGTCGATTCAACCGAACCATTTTCCCGTAGGTAATAATTAGATTCATGTTTTAATACAATCCCATTTCCTAATGCTAATTCATAAATTTTAAATGATGAAAATTAAATCACATTATCAAAGACAAGTGATGTTGGAATGCCAAACCTGGTTATAATATTATGTTGCAAAAAATGGATGACTTCCTAGCCATTTACTTCTCTCAAGGGAACTGCTTCTGACGACCTAGTGAAATAGTCTGTCATTGTTGGAATATATGAGTGTTTCTTTGATGAATGAGGATAAAATTATCCAATAACATCTAGGCCACAATGTTGGAAAGGTTCCTCAACTACTACTAGTAGTAGTGGGGTGACTGACCTCTGATCTCAGTTGATGCACCTTTGATGAGCTAGGCACTTGTGAATATAAGTGTGAGCATCTTTGAATAACATGGGCCAATAATAACCAACCCTCATAACTTTATGTTGTATAATGTCTCTCGCATAGTGACCACATGCTTATCCATTGTAAAAGTCTTTGAGTACCTTCTTTGTGTCCTGTGGCTCAAGGAATCTTAACAAAACAATGTTGTGGTTCTTTCTGAAAATCCCTCCATGAACTAATTAGTAAGATAGATATTTTAAGTGGATTTCCCTATTCTATTTATTTGATAGGTGCACGGGAAAGGTTCCATGCTCTATAAATTGTTGTATGTTATCATACCATGACGCTATAGACGTGGATTGGGGGACATGTTAATTTCTATTTCCTACTCCCACCATAAAATATGTTGCTTAGGAGAATCTCTTGCTTTAGTTTCTAGCTTACAAATGCCATAACCATTTATGGTATGAACTCGTTTGAACTCCAAATCATATTCTTGTAAGGACGTCATCCAATTTTCCCTCTTCTCACACAGCTCCTGCTGCACGAACAATGTTCTTACTGCTGGACGAGGTACAAATACGATATTGTGAGCTTTTAAAATATAAGGCCTGAAATACTTAAGTTCCTTGTATACAACATATGCTTGTTTGTTGATGGTAGGGTAACTTAATTCTTGCCCTTTTAGGTTGGAACTCATAAAAGAAATAGGCTACTCATTTAACTCAACATCCTTTTGAGTCAATACGGTCGCAATCAACAAGTTCAAAGAGAAGGTATAAAGTGAGAAGTATTTGCCATAGTATGGACTGAATGATGCAAGTGCATCAACAGTTTGCTGATTTATTTGAGAGAAAGCATGCTTTTCCCATTTATCCCATTTATATGTTACATATTTCTTAATCCTCTCCTATATAGTCTTAACTATCTAAGTGTAATCATAGATTATATTTCTTAGGAAATTTATCTTTCCTAAGAAAGACTACATAGCCTTCTTATTTAGTGGAAATGGGATCTATCTAATGAATATGACTCTCTCAAGGTAAATTTAATTCCACTCTTTGCAATGATGTGCCATAAGAGAGTCCCTTTAGACACACCGAAAATATTTTTCTTGGGATTAAGAGAAATCCCATACTTTCAACACCTCTAAATATCTATTTTAGATGATGTACATGATTTTATATTCTCTTTGAAAACATAGTAACATCATATAAATAAACAACTACGGTATGACCAATAAGGCCATGGAAATAAATGTCCATTTCTCTTTGGAAAGTGGCACCAACACTCCTAAGTTTGAATGGAATCATGTTGAAAGTAAATGTTCCCCATTTGAACATGAAGGTAGTTTTCAATAGATTAGGTTTCACTACTAGCACTTGATTATAACGAGATAAACCATCTAGTAGCGAAAAACTCTTAGACCTAGATACTCTCTAGAGGATCTGTTCGATGGATGGCACTAGATAGTTGTCTTTATTAGAGGCCCGATTGAGATTGCAAAAGGATACACATAGCCTTATTTCACCAGAATTCATTCTAAATGGGACCAAATTTGAAATCCAAATGGACTGTCTGACTTTAAAAATGATCTGATCATCCAAAAAATCTCTCAATTCCTTTTGGATGAGGGGTTCCAGCATTGGATGAACTTTTCTTAGTTTCTTCTATAAAGGTTTTATCCCTTCTTTTATAGGAATGATGTGTTCGATAATATGAGTATCATTTGTCCTTAAATCGTTGTATATCCATGCAAACACATCACAATATTGTTTGAATAGGTAGATAAACACCCATCGTTCTTATGGAGAACAATACATACCAAGCTTTACATATTTCAGATCTTCTTGATTTCCTAGTTTAATTTGTTCAAATGATAACTTTGAACTCCGAGTCTTTGTCTTGTTTGGTCCTTTAAATGAATTATGTAGGTCATATAAATTCTCTAGGGACACCACACCTTTAGGAATATTATTTCCTTGGCACTAGATACCTCATGTAGAGCCTGATCATGCTCATCCTATTCTATGCAAACATCTTTGAATATGTGAGGATTAGCCATAATGTGCAGTATCTATTGGTCATCATTGAAAACATCTAAATTAGTGATGTTGTCAGGCACATATGGTTTGTATATAATTTCAGTAGAAAAACCATTTCTCAGTGGTGAGATCCTAGTGGCTGCATTTGCTAATGCATATGCTACAACATTTCTAAGTATAGGAACATAAATAATATTAGAAGCTTTAAAATGATTAATCAAACTCCATACCACTTGCAGATATTTTTTAATATTCTATGAAACACAGTGAATAGTATCCCGTACCTGAGTAGTGACCACCTCTGAGTCAACAATTACCTTAAGAATCTCTACCTTCATATCAATGGATTTCTTTAGTCCAAGTACAAGCGCTTCATATTTGATAGTATTATTCGTACACTCAAAGTACAGATGACATGAAAGGATATGTTTCTTATTACATTGGTCTATAAGTACACAACCTACCTCAGAGCCATCCTACATCTTTGAACCATCAAAATATAAAGTCCAAATATTATTGGCTACTAGGTTTCTTCCTATACTACAATTAGAATTACTATGTATGTCTATATTATAAGATTCATTTGCACCAGCTACAGAGAAAGGAAGGAGCTCTAGTTGTTTATCTAGTGGAACAGATGATGAATGTGATTGATAACACCCAATTTTGGTTCCTAAGAAACAATTTCCAAAGATTATATCGGCAAAAGAAACATGATCATTATGGCCTTCAAGTGGTGTCATGGTGTGTTTCATGTATGGCTCACTATTCACTCAATTCCTGCCCTTGTATGGAAATTATGCTTATAAAGCCATGGACTTTAAAGGAGATCGAGATTTGATGCTGCAACCTGACAGTCATTAGGGGCCTCAAGATAAGAATGTTTTTTAGAGTACTTAAAGTATTTTTTAACTTTTTAATGTTTATGTAATGTTTTTGATTTTATAGATCAACAAGTGCTAATATGAAGCACTTGCTTGACGCATATGTGGCACTAGTGCGACTTGCGGGCATGCCTCGCTACGCGAGGTGGGGGGACCGACTACCTGGATCTAACGCGGGTGTGGCGGCTTCCTAAGATGGAGATGATGCGAAGAGTCTATGCGAAGTTTTGAGGAAATTCAGAGGCCTGAGCATGGGTGTTCCTCCTCTTCCCATGAGGGAGATCCCTTCCCATATGCAGCGACACACCGTCCATTTGCTTGAGTGATTTCTAGTTCCTCTTAGGAGGTTAGCTAGAGTTTTTTTTTAGATTTCATGAGTAGTAGACTCTTAGCAGTACAGGTGTTACAACAAGCCTTAATAGAGCCATTTTGCACTTAAAACATCCAAGTTTTGGGAATTTTCTGACGTGAAACAGTAGATTTGATATATATATATATATACAGAGAGAGAGAGAGAGAGAGAGAGAGAGAGAGAGAGAGATTGACACTTTTATAATGTAAATGTTTTTTAATGTTTTTGTAAATTTTTAACTATGTAAATATTTACTTTCATGCATGTATCTATAATAAACAAGAGAGGTGTCAATCTAATACATAGTTTACTAATGAGTCACCCAATGCATTAAATTCTCGAGGAATGTGTTCATATGTAATAAACTCAAATTGACGTTCTAAGAGTCGTACCTTAAATAATAACGTAACAATATTGGATTTCGAATGTGATAATGATTTTTCAATTGCATAACGACAAGTTGAGAGTCTAACCTGAACACCAACATTAGGGGAATTTTGAGGTCTAAAATGGGCCTCCTAAGAAAAATCTACAACCAAAATAAACTTTATAAGAACCAATAGGATTCAATATGATGATGTCAACCATGGGGGATGATTCACCATCTTTAGATTAAAAGGGTAAAAAGATAAAAAAATAATAAAATAATAAAACTACTTTTTCAACTTGTATTTCAACTTATATCCTTAAGGTTTTATTCAAATTTTGAGAGGGAGTGCTTGTTGTATGAAAAATTTAATTTCTCATCCAAGGAGTACCCATGTTGGATATTTTCGATGGACACTACTACAAGAAAAATGAGAAATACAGGAAAAAACATGTTTGCAATCATGTTTTTAATGTATTTCTCATTTTTGTGTAGCAGGGTCTATCAAAAGTATGCAACATGCGTAATCCTTGGATGAGGAATCAAATTATGCATCCAAAACGTGTTTTCATTTGAAATTTGAGTAAACCCACAAGGAGATAAGTTGAAAATACAGTTGCAAAAAATAGTTTTTTCTTTTTTCCCTCTAAAATTTGATGATGTAATCTAATCTTATGTTATTATTTTCACTGTTATTTTATAATTTCGTGAGGAGGCCCATTTTAGACTTAAAAAATCTCCTAATTATTGAAGATGTCCCAAGATGACACTTTAGTGAGAAGTGATATTATAGACATTACTTAGCAATACTGTTGGTGGCGGTGTCACTCCCCCGGAACAAAGTAGTTTTAAATTAGGTGTCTAAATGACCCAAACAATTGATGCAATGTGTCATGTATGATGGTTGGCACCATTCGCATATCCTATGTATAGTAAGGGTGATGAAGAAATCTGCACAACGAGAAACATATATGAGACAAATACTCCCAAATTCCAAAAATCCATTCATTGCAAAAAGAAGAAAAACTTATAAATACATAAAATTACAAAGCTCATGCCTAGTGCAATACTAGGCATAATACGTTTTCAGATAGAGCCCATTCCGAGGCTCCGCGAGTGGCATTCCTTCACTGTCCTGAATTTCATAGGAAACTTTTGAGAGGGCTTTGGTGACGACATATGGATCGATCGATAATGGTTGAAGCATTCCTGCCCCCAAGAGGTTGTGTTTCTAATCATAGAGTAAAACAAGGTTGTCTTCTTGGTAAGAATGAGGCTTGACATTTTTGTCATATTGGGATTTGACCCGACGCTTATGGGCTCCGAGTTCTAGTGTGGCATCTCAGTGGGTCTCATCGATCTGATTGAGATATAGAAAGCATTCTTCTTCTATAGTAGTGTCGGGCAAGAGTTCAACAATGAGTTTCAATGAAGTAATCTGGCACTTGATATGTAGTACGACTTCCAGGTTATAAGTGAGGTGGAATGGTGTAAAGCCTGTAGCAGTTTTTACCGAAGTTCAGTACACCCACAATGGAGGATATAATGTATTGTGCCAGTGAGTTTTGTGGTTACCTACTAATTAGCCAATCATGGTTTTTAGGATGCCATTAATGGCTTCCACTTGTCCATTAGCCTGGGGATGATAGGAGGAGGACTGTTCCTACTTAAAATTGAGAAATTATGTTAAGTCAGACGCCATGTGGTTATGAAAGTGAGAACCATGATCTGTAAAAATTGTGTGGGGCACACCCAAATGACAGATCACCTGATTGAACGAGAATAACACCACAATCTCTCCATAGGCCCAGAAAGTGGGAATGGCTTTAGCGCATTTCGTAAACTAGTCCACAACAACAATAATGTAGTTGTGTCCAACAGAGGAAGTGGGGTTTCATTTACAAAGTCAAAACCCCATTTGGAAAAGGGGCTGATGGATATAATCAGGTGTAAGGGGGGCGAGGGTGCATGCATTTTCTTTGTAAATACTTTAGTGAAGTTATCTATAAAAAAAACAAAAAAAAACAAAAAAAAAAAAATTTCAAATACTTATGGTGTTTGGAAACTAATCACATGCCTATTTATTATTTTATGTGATTTTTTGGGGACCGCATCTATAAATATTAATAAAAAAGGTTCATAAAAAATGTAATACTTGTTGCCAAAAAAAATTCAAACTTAAGACACCATAGAATTTCTTCAAATGACTTTAACAGTGATCTTATGATGACAAGAGACTCCTCACACATTTGAGGAAAATCTTAGTTAGGATATGACATTACAACATTTGGGGTCTCAGCTGGAATATCTCTCAATCAACTAGTTGATGTTAAAAATAATCATTACATAGTTTAGAGTTTTTCATTTTGTTAATTCTCTACTTTTGCATGTTAACTTTAGTGCATGTTCATATGCTAACTTTATTATATGTTATCACTATTATTTTTCATATTTTAATTATGCCTTGCATAATATAAATTGATTTCTTGTGTTTTTCAACTTTGTATATTGGTTATAATTATTAACATGTTGAAAAATGCAGCAAGAAATTCTCAATTTGACTTTGCCTTGATTAAATTGAGAAAAATGGAATTTCCACACTATCAGACAACTTGGATGCAGTTAACTGAGGTGACATGGCTCTTGTCACTCAGTTCGCCTAGTAAATTTGGATTAGAGGGGTTAAAGTTTAGTTAAGCATGTGTGATTGCTAATTTCTAGCAATCAAGGTTAGTTATTTCAAGTTGTTTTTAGTCAAACTAGTTCCAACTATTGGAGGAACTAGTGGAGGGTTAATTGTGCAGTGGGACTTCAGTCAAAATCAATAATCATCCAATTGATTGATCAATCAACCCAAAATAGCTAGTGCATGCAGAGAATTCGAGTTCCCCAGCCGTGGTGGAGATTCCAAGGCAGTGTAACATCATTTGTAGACTAGTTTTGAGTGTACAAGTGTTGCATTTGAGAGTACAAATGTTGCATAAATTAGAGGATCATCCTTGGGAATTACAAAATCAATTTGATTAATTTCCTAAATAGTAGGGTTCTAATTTCTTAAGCAATTGCGTAAGGAAATATGGGCTCAAGCATAGACAAAAATTGACTATTGACTAAGTCTGGGTCATAGCTTCTCAATGAGCAGAGAGATAGTCTATTCCCTTGTAGGTTATGCTAAGAGCGAGCAAGTAATTGTAATTCATCTCTATTCATCATATTAATGCAAGCAATCATAAGGGGTTTTTAATAGTTTCTTTCCCCTACAAAAATTGTACGAGCATATGTGTTATTTCTTATTGCACGTTTTTTATTATGGTTCTAAATTGTGAATTATTCCATAGAGCAGTAGAGTAGGATTGTGTCTTGTGATTTAGATTAAAATTTCATGAGCAATTGCAATTCTACACCATAATTTCTACATGCTATCGGAGTAGTATTCACATTAGAGAAAGTATTTCAAAGTTGTTTCTCAGGAGAACCGAATTTGCAATTCAGTGCAGCAGGATCTCTATAGAGTTGGGAAGATGACCTTCAAGGGGTTGAGGATAGAGTATTCCTTGGAAGGAAGCTCTAATTTCATTGCATGGAAGGATCACATGGAGGCGGTATTGGATGACAATGGATTGTTGGAATACATCAAGACATATGTTGCAAAACCATAAGCATATGATGCACAAAACCTTGCTCAGTGGAAGAAATATGTAGCCAAGGCAATGAGAGTATGGAAGGAATATAGGATCACATTGTCTCAAAAAACTCCACAAGAAAGAAACTCCTTTCGCAATGTGGAAGGCACTGACATAATTTTTTTGAGAATAGTAGTGACCATAGGAAGATGACAATCAAGGAGAAACTTCGAAATATTAAGATGTCGAAGAATGACACTATTCTACAGTATCTAAGTAAGTTCACACAAGTTCTTGATCAACTTGGTGGGGTTGGTGGTAATGTTGTAGAAGCTAACTTGGTAAGCCTATCCCTACTAGGCCTTCCCAAGAAGTAACGGGAGGGAGAAACTACCAAATTGGTAACGCTTATGGTCTGATTTGGTACATGAAGAAATAAGGTGGAATACTAGCGATGGGACTTCATCCAAGGTCTAGGATGAAGAAAAAATTGCATTTGTTGGAAAGGGAAAATGGAATAAATCACAATCCAAACCAGAATCTCGCCAAGTGGGCAAGAAGAAATATTTGTCCAAAATTAAATGCTTCCATTGTCATGAATTTGGACACTATGCCACGATGTGTCCACATAAAAAGGCGAGCAAGAAGAACTTAGGAGGAGGAGTAGGTGAATCTTTTGCTTCACAGTTTGAGCTTGACTTTACCCTTATCGCATGCATGGTAAGAAAAATGATGGGGAGTGTGTGGTACTTGGACTCAAGTGCATCGTTTCACATGAAAGGGTGTAGACAATTTTTGAGTGACCTGGAGGAGGAAGACTTGAAAATGCACATCGAGATGAGGTATGACAGAAGGTACAACGCAACTAAGATTTGTTCACCCCTCTTAGGTTCAAGGATGTCATGTTCGTTCTGGGCCTAAATAAAAATATCATCTCCTTTGCAGTTTTGAAGGACCGTGGTTATGATGTGATATTTAGAGAAGGAAAAGGATTATTAATACACATAGCCATGGGATAAGTGAAACAAATCAGGGTTCATGTGAAGAACCTGTATAAGCTATATGTGGAAGAATGTGTTGCATTAAGCACTAAGGTGGAGAAAGTGCGGAGTCGTGATGTTGGTGAACTTTGGAACACAAGACTTGGTCACTTGCATCATGGCGCCTTCAAGATTATGCAACAAATAACCACTGGCCTCCCTAAATGAGCACTTGACCAACAAGATGTATGTAAAGGGTGTACCTTGGGGAAGTACACAAAATCCACATTCCATGATCGGGAGAACAAAGCACATGCAGTCTCGGAAGGGATCCACTCTGATGTATGTGGACCTTTCTCGACAGCCTCCACTGCCAAACATAAATATTTTGTAATTTTTATTGATGACTTCTCAAAGAAGTGTTGGATCTTGATCATGTAGAAGAAAGATGAGACATTCTCCAAGTTGATATAATTCAAGGCACTGATTGAGAAAGAAATCAACAAGAAGGTGAAGGCTCTCAGGAGCGATAATGGAGGTGATTTTGTGTCGAGTTAATTCAAAAATTTCTATGTGAAAGAAGGAATTCGACAAGAGTTGACAACACTCCACGAAACAAAACAAAATGGGGTGGCTAAAAGAAGGAACCATATCATTATGGGCGCCATGAGGGCTATGTTGCATTATAAATGCCTACCACTATTGTCGGTAGAGGCATGTGACACAACTGTCTATTTGCATAACCAAATTCCTCGTCTGATTCTCGTCATGATTACACCGATGAAGGTTTTTTCTGGGAGAATGTTGGATGTGTCGCTCTCCAGGATTTTTGGAGCCTCTTTCTACCACCATGCCTCCAATGAATCAAGGAAGAAGCTTGAGCTAACAATAGAATTGGGGGTTTTTATGGGTTACAAAAAAACTTCTCAAAAATATTATGTGTACTTGTCATCCCTCATAATAAAATTTGTGTGAAGGGATGTAAAAGTTGATGAGGAGAAAGCGACGTGGTGCTCTCTTGAGAAGGAGCTCCAGATCCCAGTAGAAGAGGATATTTTAGCTCCAAAGGAGGAGACTCACAAATTTGTGGAGTAGCCACAAATTGAGGAGCTGAGAGTGGAGACATCCACTTAACAAGAACCATCCAGAGAAGGTAGAAAAACGACCAAGCAAACTAATAAACTTGTGCATGATGAAAGGGAGAATGTGGGAGATCCTTCAAATGTGCATAGGAAGAGAAGGTCACTTGATTGATACACTGGCTACATGGCTCTAATGACTAATGTTGTTGAGACTGAGCCATCATCTTTGGAGGAATCAATAGAGAAACCTGTATGGGTTGATGCAATGGTGGAGGAATATGAATCCATTGTAAAGAACAGTGTTTGGGAAGTGGTCCTAAGACAAGCTAATAAATTTGTTGTGGGTTCAAGATGGATCTTCAAGGTTAAGTAGGTAATAGACATAAGCATATAGAATTTTAAGGACATATTTGTGGCCAAGGGATACTCTAGGGTTGAGGTAATTGACTATGAGGAGACCTTTGCTCATGTAGCAAGGTACTCATCCATTAAATCAATTCTTGCATTCTCTATGAAGATGGGGTGGAAGATCGACTAGATGGATGTAAAAAAACATTTCTAAATGGGGTTATTGAGGAGGAGGTGTACATTGAGCAACCACAAGGTTTTGAGACATTTGATGGGGAGTCTCATATGTGCAGACCCAACCGAGCATTGCACAGTCTCAAACATGTACCTCGTGCTTAGTACATCGGGATCAATAACTATCTCATTGGTTTGGGCTTCAAAAAAAGTTAGTAGATGAAAACCTATATTACATCTTGGTAGAAGCTAAATTGCTCATTATTGTCTTATACGTTGATGATTTGATTTTAACTAGTAATGAGCAACTGATCAGATCTTGCAAGGAGGACCTTGTAAGAGAATTTGAAATGAAGGACATGGGTATCATGCACTACTTCCTTGGGTTGGAAGTATGGCAAGGCGATGGGGAACTCTTTGTCTCTGAGGGAAAGTATGTAAATGAGATACTACATAAGTTCTACATGGAGAGTTACAAACCCATGGAGACACCTCTAGTGACCAACTGAAGGAAGGAGGATGCCACTTCAGGTGAGGAAGTGGATGCTACTATTTATTGGTAGCTAGTGGGTTCACTCATGTACCTTGTGAACACATGATGAGATATGTGATGTGCGTTCAACCAGCTGAGCCAAGCTATTGTTAGGACAACCAAATTATTTTGGAACGAAACTAAACATGTTTTATGGTACTTGAGAGGCACTACCCAGTTTGGACTATGGTACAGAGAGATAAAGGGAACGAATTTGTGTGGCTTCACAGATTCAAATTGGGTGGGGAGTCCATCAAACTCAAATAATACATCAAGTGGAATTTTTAGTGTTGGTTCTACAACTATTTCATGGAACAACAACAAGCAAATATTTGTGTCGCTGAGCTCGTAAGAAATTGAATACATGGTTGTAATTCAAGCATCATGTGAACCAATATGAGAAACATACTTGTGGGATTATTTGGCTAGATCATGGATCCAACTATGATCTAATGTGATAATCAAATTTGCATCAAGCTCTACAAGAATCATGTATTTCACGATCAATCCAAGCATATAGATATTTAGTATCACCATTCACAAGATTGTGTGCGGAGGCAGATAATTTTGCTACAATACATTCCGACACAGGAACGAAATGCTGAAATTTTGAGAAAGGCCTTGTCAAGAGGGAAGTTTGAGTTCCATAAGTGTAGAATAGAGGTGGTTGATAATCCCTTTCTTGCTGAGAGAGGGTGTTGAAAAATGCAGTGTGAAATTCTCAATTTGATTTTTCCTTTGATTAAATTGAGAAAAAATTAATTTCCACATTAGAAGACAACTTGGATGTAGTTAATAGAGGTGACATGGTTCTTGTCACTCGGTTAGATCAATAAATTTGAGTTAGAGGAGTTAAAGTTCAATGAAGCATGTGTGATTGTTAATTTGTAGCAATTAAGGTTAGTTATTTCAAGTTGTCTTCACTTAAACAACTTCTAACAATTGGAGGAACTAGTGGAAAGTTATTTGTTTAATGGGACTTCAGTCAAATTCAGTGTTCATCTAGTTAATTGATCAATCAACCCAAAATAGCTAGTGCATGCAGATAATTCGAGTTCTCCAGTTGTGGTGGAGATTCTAAGGAAATGTAACATCAAGCATACAATAGGAAGTAGAGTACAAGTGTTGCATGCAATGAGATGATCAACCTAGGGAATTTCACAATCAATTTGAGGATTTTACTAAATAATAGGGGCCTAATTTATCAGGGAATTATGTAAGGAAATAGGGGCTCAAGAAGAGGAAGAAATTGACTAAGTTTGGGTCAAAGCTTCTGAATGAGCAGAAAGATAGGTCATTCACTTGCAAGTTGTGCTCAGAGCGAGCAAGCAATTGTAATACTTCTTTATTCATCTTTGTAGAAGCTAAATTTCCTATTATTGTCTCATATGTTGATGATTTGATTTTAACTAGTGATGAGAAGTTGATTAGATCTTGCAAGGAGGACCTTGCAAGAGAATTTGAAATCAAGGACATGGGTATCATGCACTACTTCCTTGGCTTGGAAGTATGGCAAGGTGATGGGGAACTATTGACCAACTCGAGGAAGGAGGATGCCACTGCAGGTGAGGAAGTGGATGCTACTATTTATCGATAGCTAGCGGGTTCACTAATGTACCTTGTGAACACACGAAAAGATATGTGATGTGAATTCAACCAGTTGAGCCAAGCTATGGTTAGGCCAACCAAAGTATTTTGGAAGGAAACTAAGCATGTATTATGGTACCTTGGAGGCACTACCTAGTTTGGATTATGGTACACAGAGATAAAGGGAGTGAATCTGTGTGGCTTCATAGATGCAAATTGGGCAAGGAGTCCATCAAATTGAAATAATACATCAGGTGGAATTTTCAATGTTGGGTCTACAACTATTTCATGGTACAACAAGAAGCAAATGTTTGTGGTGCTTAGCTTAGCAGAAGCTAAATACATGGGTGCAAGTCAAGCATCATGTGAGGTAATATGAGAAAGATACTTGTGGGACTATTTCGCTAGATGATGGATCCAACTATGATCTAATGTGATAATCAGAGTTGCGTTAATCTCTCCAAGAATCATGTATTTCACGATCGATCCAAGCATATAGATATTTGGTATCACCATTTATAGGACTATGTGCAGAGGTGGATAATCTTGCTACAATAAATTTTGAGAGAGGAACAAGACACTGACATTTTGAAAAAGGCCTTATCAAGAGGGAAGTTCGAGTTCCATGGGTATAGGATAGAGGTGGTTGATAATCCCTTTCTTGTGAAGAGAGAGTGTTGAAAAATGCAGCAAGAAATTCTCAATGTGAGTTTGCCTTTGATTAAATTGAGAAAAAATGAATTTCCACATTAGTAGACAACTTGCATGCAATTAACATACGTGACATGGTTCTTGTCAGTCAGGTAGATCAATAAATTTGAGTTAGATGAGTTAGAGTTCAGTTAAGCATGTGTGATTGCTAATTTGTCGCAATCAAGGTTAGTTATTTCAAGTTGTCTTCACTTAAACTAGTTCTAACTATCGGAGGAACTAGTGGAAGGTTAGTTGTTCAATGGGACTTTAGTGAAACTCAGTGTTCATCCAGTTAAGTGATCAATCAACCCAAAATAACTAGTGAATGCAAAGAATTCTAGGTCTCGAGTTGACCTTGGGAATTGCACAATCAATTTGAGGATTTTACTAAATAATAGGGGCTTAATTTCTCAAGGAATTGCACAAGGAAATAGGGGCTCAAGAAGATGAAAAAAATGACTAAGTTTGGGTCAGAGCTTCTGAGTGAGTAGAGAGATAGGTTATTCACTTGCAAGTTGTGCTCAGAGTGAGCAAGCAATTGTAATACTTCTTTATTTACATCAAATTCATGTAAGAAAATATAAGGGTTTTTTAACAGTTACTTTCCACTCGAAAAATACGGTATGTATGTGTGTTTTTCTTATACATGTTTCCCCTTGTGGTTTTAAATTGTGAATTGAATTTTACAAAGCTGTAGATTAAGATTCTGTCTTGTGATTTGACTAAAATTTCATGAGCAGTTGCAATTCTACACCATAATTTCTACATAACAGACAACATATTCTTTGTGAATGTGTTGCATTCCACATCATCTTGGATTTTGTTTTGGAAATTATTTTTTTCTTATTTTTCTTTATAAAGATAAGAAACATGGTAATATTGTCATGAGGCCCTTCAATATGTGATATTTTGTTTCCCATTCTGAATTCATAGATAATAAGACTTTATATATATATATATTATATAATATTCTATATATTATATAATAATTAATATATATATATATATTATATATATTAGTGTAGAAGCATTATCGTTTGCGAATATTTTTTTTATGGATTCCCTTTTAAAGAAGTTTCTTATGTGAAGGGCATTTGTTTTCCAATATTGGATTTGTTGTCATGGTAGTGGAGATGTATTTTGAGGTATTTAAATAAATTGTGAATATAGATATAATATGTAGTTTTCTAGTGAGAATTTGTATAGTTATTATGATTACTCAAAAAAATCAAAATAATTTAGTATGATCATAACAAAACGCATGTTTTGAACGTTTGAATATTGAACATAGATTTGTGTGCTTGTTTAAGGATTTCATAAATAACTTGTTTAATTAATGTACAATTGCAATATTTATTTCTTTTTCTAATATAATGATTGTCATAGTAGTTGGTTTTTGACAATTCTTAATAATATATTTTTTGTGCATTGGTAATGATGTTTTATAATGGAAAGACAAACTTGGTGTATGTTTGGATGGTTAGTTGAGTTTTTGGATCCTTGTTCAAAAAAGGCGCAATGACTTTTCTTGTCCTTGTTATAAGTGTTCCAGGTTTTTTTTTGCATCCTAGATTTTTTTTTGCACTACTTTTAATTTCACTATATTCTTTCTGATCTTCTATGCCCTTAATTTCATTATATTGTTTGTGATGTTCCATGACATTTTTATTTTCTTGTCCTTGTTATAAGTGTTCGAGGTTTTTTTTTGCATCCTAGATTTTTTTTTGCACTACTTTTAATTTCACTATATTCTTTCTCATCTTCTATGCCATTAATTTCATTATATTGTTTGTGATGTTCCATGTCATTTTTCTGAGATCATTTTTTGACTGTGTTATGAGAATTTAATTGTAATCAATAACTTGTGCCTATAATAATTTATGGAAAAAAAAATTTCTTGTCCTTGTTAGAAGACTTTTCTTGTCCTTGTTTGAAGTGTTCTAGTTTTTTAGCATCCCAGTTTTTTTTTGCATCACTTTTAATTTCATTATATTCTTTGTGATTTTCCATGTCATTTTCCTGAGATCGTTTTTTGACTCAAAAAATTTTGTTTGGTATCCTAGTTTCAAAGACAATCATGTAAATATTTTTTGTTTTCATAGAGGCCGTTGTTTTTGAGAATCATTATATTCTGTCTGATCTTCTATGTCATTAATTTCATTATATTTTTTGTGATCTTCCATGTCATTTTTCAGAGATCATTTTTTGAAGGTGTTATGAGAATTTAATTGTAATCAATAACTTGTGCCTATAATAATTTATGCAAACTTTTGTTTGGTATCCTGGTTTCAAAGAACAATCATGTAAATATTTTAGGTTTTGATAGAGGCAATTGCTTTTGAGAATGACTCTTTCATGTGTGAAGGTCAATTTGTCAATGTTTGTGGTCAATTGTATTTAGATGTTGTTGTCCTTTCCACTTGGGTTCAATTTTTGCATCTGACATGTTGAGCTCATAATGAGTATTTCTAGTGAAGACTTCAAACTATGTTAGCTAAGTCAATTAATTTATTCCCTATCATATAACAATGAGGCTCAAAGTCATAAACTCAACCAGTCACTTACTAAAATTGAACCTAGATGGAGAAGATACTAGATGGAGAGGATAATAAATTCACTTTAGATTTGACAAATAAATATAAATACGCTTAGACTTCAATGTCTCCTAGAATAAATAGATTTGAAAATTCAAATATAGAAACTATTGAGTAAAACCAAGATGAATTATTCTCCACAATCTAGTGAAATCTCAAAAAATCCCATTAAATGTTCAAGGCAAAAATACCTCTAACATAGCCCAATGCACCAGATAAATTATGTTTTAATTAAGCCCAGAATAATTTTTATGCTGCATTGAATCACATAAAACTAGACTAGCTATATTTGGCCAGGAAAAAATTACAGTGGAAAACAAATCAATGAATCGAAACTTTGCCCTCATACTGAATCACATAAAACTAGACTTTATATTTGCTCATAAAGAATTTGCTGTGGAAAACAAATCAATGTAAGCAATGGAGATTGTGCCTTACATGTAGTAATAAGGAAATGGGAAATTAAAGAATTGTCACTGACATATTAGCTGAATGTGCAAAATAGTTAAATAGTTGAATCTCCCAAATATTGCGCGGCTCTTTAGGATTCTGGACTATACCATCCAATTATAAGGGAATTGTTGCCATTTTTGTGATTGACCAATAAAGTGGCAAAATTATAATTTAGCACAATATTACCATTATTACTTTCAAATGGTGACTGCAAATTTATCCTCAAATGCCGAGGAAACAAAAAAAGAATGAACAAGATAAAATAAGAAGAAAATGTTCCCTTTACATGCGTTTTACAGTTTCAGATCCAAAGAAGGCTTCCTTTCCGTCTTGCTTGAACCAGTAGACTTCTCCTCAGTGAATATAAAAGGCTTCCTTTTCCTCTTGCTTGATTCAGTAGGTTTCTCCTCAGCCAATATATGCGCCATCCAAAAGCGATTGAAAATGTGTGGGAATCCTTCCTAGATCATCAAAACCAGTCGAAATGGTGTCTGGGTTAACTGCACTCTGTGATATATTTGCATTGCTAACAGTTGGTAGAGCAGTTGGTATACTTTCATGGTTTAAGCATTGGTGGAATTCTGAATGGCGTCCACAATCATGGTTCAAACATGCAGATTATGATTGTGGGCAAAACTCTGCACGACGTATAATGACTTGATTCTAGCCAACAATACTGATGACATGTAAAACTAGAACCTTGGTGGTGGGTACAAAATGACAAAGTCACCCTCAAAAATGGGTTACAAAATAACATACTAGCGAAACGGTGTCTTGGCACAAACTCAGTGTTACTTTCTAGTTTTTTTTTATAGAGCAAATTTGGTAACTATGATATAAAGAGCAAATTTTTTACTTTCTAGTTTTTTTTAAGCAAAATTGGCGGAATTCGATAACTATGATGTAATGATCCATTCTAGAGGACAATCTATTTCACCAGCTAAACAGTGGTTGAATATCACAATGCTAAACACGGAAAAGAACCTTATATGCATTGCCTGCACTGTAGCCTCCCTTTCTAATTCTGAGTTCAGTGATCCATTCTTTGGGCAGCCATTGTGGCGATTCAATAAACAAAAAAGGATTTCTGAGTTCAAAGGAAGTAGTCGTATCAGGATATCTGTTAACTTGCTCTCCAGTTGTCCGAGCTTCAGATTTTGAGGGTTGTTCATCAGGTTGAACAGCAGGAGCTTTATTCTCAGCTCTGTCAGGTTTGGTTTCCTCATGAGAAGGCGAAAGCACTTCAAATCCACGTTGTTTTCCGACTGAATTTCCGAAGTATTTTCACATGACATGTCTTTTAGTCTGTACCATGCCAAGGATTTCATTCCGAGCAGTAGGATGAACAGTACCGTGCCAATCAAATCTGCATTCTGTAGAGTATTTTAACATTTTAACACTGTAAATCCATTCGAATACGATCTGCATTGGATCCGCCACTACGGAAATCCTCGACACCCAACAGAATAAACACATTTCATGTGAAAATCCTCCTAAAATTGAGTCAGAAAACAATGTCGATGCCAAGTCGCCTTAGCCTTCTCATGAGGAAACCAAACCTGAAAGAATGCTACTGTTCATCCTACTGCTCCTAATGAAATCCTTGACACGGTACAGACTAAAGACATGTCATGTGAAAATCCTTCTGAAACTCAGTCAGAAAACAATGTGGATTTGAAGCCGCTTTAGCCTTATCATGAGGAAACCAAAATCTGAAGCTCAGACCATTGGAGAGCAAGTTAACAGTTGCCTGGTACGACTACTTCATCTAAAAAACGGAAGTCTTTCATGTCATTTGAATCGCCACAATGGCTGCCCAGGGTGGATCACTGAACACAGAATTAGAAAGAGACGCTACAGTGCAGCACCCCAGATAAGTTATTGATACCCACTTGTTTTCCTCCTTGTTTAGCATTGGATTGAAGCCTCTGTTTTTGTTTTCTTTGAACTGTAGAAGGCCAACAATCTTGCCTTAATTGTTTTCAATTTAATGGTTGTTTCGCTAAGCTGTTTGAAGTTTTAGAGACAGGGATCTATTATGTGCATTAAATAAATTTTTAGCTATGTTTAAACAAATCAAATAATGGAGGTTGTTGCAGTTCAGAACAAATACGCTCAAAATCACAGTGTGGTATCTACAGAATGTGCCTTACAATATTTGATTCAGAATCTTTATTTTTGAAACAGATTGTAAATCTAAGGTGCGCAAGTCAAATTCAACCACTGTTAATCTGGTGAAATAGATTGTTGTCTAGCATTTTGAAGTACAAAAGAGTAATGCTGATCATTTCTTTTGTTTAGATTTGGGTTCTAGCTATTTTTGTGAAAGAGTTTCTTCACAATATGATTACCAAATTTTTCCAAATTGCAAAAAAAAAAAAAAAAAAATTAGGCTCAAGCTATTTTTTTAAAAGAATTTGCTCTTTATACTATAGTTCCAAGTTTAGCCAATTTCGTACAAAATTCAAAAAAATTATCAATTTGTTACATTTAATGAAATTGGTTAAAAACTATTTAAAAATTTGTCAACTTCATAGATTGGGCAAAATTATGGGTGAATTTTGACAAGGGTTGGAATTCTCTAGACTGTCATAACCTTGTTCATCATAGTCTCATGCCACTAAAATAATATATGTTTACATTGTTTACTATGTAATATTAACATTTATTTCTAAGAGCTCTTCAACCATTTTGTTCCCTAGCTTTTTAATCTATAAAAACTCACCATTTCCCTCAATGTTCCAACAATAACAATTATC
>APFE031520230.1:0-10041 GCA_000404065.3 Pinus taeda
CATTCAACGCTGCTACTGTTTCTCTTTCTCGTTCTGCTGTTTTAAATGGAAGTTCGCCCAATGGACAATCTTCTATGCGAAAGTATTCGAGATTGTTCAGCAGGAGAATATCCTGTGGTAACTTTTGTATCCCACAAGAAACCAAACTCAACCGTGTCAGTTGAGTCAACCGTCCAAAAGTACCCGGCAAGCATTTCAATCGCGGGCAATTGCTCACCCGCAAATCCTTCAAGCTATTGAGGGAACCGAGTGAAGATGGCAGCACTTCCAACAAACGGTTCCCTAAATGGAGTACCTCCAAGTTGCATAGGTCACCGATACCGCTTGACAATTCTTTTAACTCAGCATCCACTAAATATATTTCTTCCAAGAAGCGTTGATGTGCGACCTGGGGAGGCAATTCTTTCACCTCGGAACAACATGAAAGATCTAAGAATTCCAGCGTGGTAATATTTCCAAGTGTCTCTTTGGAGATGGTCACATTCCTACATTTCTTCAAAGAGAGACGTTTGAGTCGAGTCAAATTCCCAAAAGAATTTGGCAGCATCGCCAAGCGGGAACAATAAGACAAATCGATGGACTGGAGGTTTGGTAGCTTCCCGATGCAATCAGGCAGCATCTCCAAACTGGTAGCATAAGACAAATCGATGTACTGAAGATTTGTTAGCTTTCCCAGGGAATCAGGCAACGATCTCATTCTTGTAAAATGTCTCAAGACCAAGTATGTCAAAGAGAGCATATAACAAAATTCCTCTCGCAAAGTTTTGAGTTGGACAGTCCCATCATAATCCACAACAATCTTTTCAAGGTACTTCAGTTGTCCTATGGACTTTGGAAAATCTGAAACGGGAGAGTAGATGTTTAACTCTCGCAACTGGAGAGGCGGCTGCAATGCACACATTTCCACTGTAAGAAAGATTTCGAGATGATTCTGATCTACAAACAAATTGAGATTGAAATAAAAGAAGTATAAACACGCAAAATTGCGTACCTGAGATTCCTGTTGCCACAAGGTTTTCAATCTGCTTCCTCTCACTTCTAAAACTCTTAAATTTCCCAGGGGAACCCAAGAAGGCAGGGAAGAATAGGGGCATTTATACCAGCGGAGCCATATGAGATGTGGTGACCGCACCCTCCTCAATATAGCTTCTACATAATAATCTTCACTTGCAAGAATTCGCAAACCATGATAACGATCTGTATTGAACAGTGCCGGCTTACAGTTTCCCAACAGCTCCTGAATACACCTTTTGTACCATGACATTTCTGAACGGACACCAAATCCATAATGAAAACCGTCTACACGATGAACCGTCGAAATCCCGCGAACTTCTGTTGTGACCTATTCAATCATAAAAATAAAAGATAGATAGTATCCAGGGCACAGATCTTGCGTTGAACAAAACAACTTTAAACATTTTGAACCAAAGAGGAATGTTTGAATCACTTACAGACCACGACGATTCTTCAAATAACTTATCAACATTGTTATTGTTGGTGGCGTGACACCAAAGACGATGCGGCATTGATCTTTCCGCAGCAGTATATCTTCCCATATCTCTAACCTGATCATGCATTTTTATCCGCTTTCCGCTGTCCAGTTCCAGAAGACACTTGCTCTCTAAATTTGAAACCCCCACCGCTCCCCATATTCTTTTTGCTGTATCCATATCTTCTCCTATAGAAAAGCAAGCCATATCTAAGAATATTTGCTGGTACTCTTGGTCAAGTGAATTATAACTAATTTTCAGTGATTCCCGTATGTCAGCGGGTGGTATCTTGTGAAATTTCTGCAATAACTCCTTCCAATATGTGTCATCTCTTCCACAAAGAAGAGCCCCAGTAACTTTCAATGACAACGGCAATCCATCACAGGCCCTTACAAACCGTTCCACCAGATGTATAAATCCTGTTGGTGGATGTGGCTGATTGAAGGCATATGAGCAGAACAACTCTTGGGAGTGTGCTCTAGGCATCCCGGTGAGCTTGTAAATCGATGAATCTGCTATTTCTGAGCATAGGAGAGCATGCTTGTCCCGAGAGGTAACTATTATCAAGCTATTGGAACTAAGAACATCCCTAATTGGTAAGAATGCATCCAATTGATCGGCCTTCTCTACATTATCTAAAACTATCATTGCATTACAACAAGCTAGGTAACGTTTAAGGATTATCACACCTTGGTCCACAATCTCAATTTTAATATCCCTGTGTGTCAAGTCCTTAATGAGCTTCATTTGCAAATCAACCAGAGATTTTCTAGCTGCAGTTTCACTAACATCGGATAAAAAAGAGGATCCATCGTACCCAGAGCACCTACGGTTGAAGATCTGTTTCACCAAAGTGGTTTTCCCAATACCACCAACACCTATAATTCCCACAACCCTGGCCTGGACGTCACGCTCCTGCCCCTGCTGCGACAGCACTGTACTTTCAAAGTCTTGAAGCTTATCATCCAAACCAGTTGGATATTTAGCCACAAAAAGTGGTGTTTTTGGAAGTTTTTTCAATACGTTTCGCACAACTTCATCCAAGAGCTCCTGCTCGTTCCTGGATGAATAGCCAATGAGAAACGCTTGGGTAAATATGCAGTGTTGGTAGAGCAATAAGGATAACAATCATACATCTAAGAACAACACATATGCACTATGATTTATTCTGAAAAACCACATGGTGGAAACATCAGAACACCCCCAAAACTTGTGACATGGGAGTCCCCAAATTTGGTCACATGTAATAGGATATACTCAATACCACAGGTCTGTCACTGATTCAAAGTACCGGAAACTACAACTGTTAACCTAATAACTTTAGCTCCTTCACTTAATCAAATTTAATTAATATCAAATACCAATCAAGGAACTAAAACGGATACGAAATAGTTAAAAATGTTTACCCATTAAAGCCCTTCAGTTCGCAACCCTTCAGATTTGCGACATGAGAAAGAGCAGCTCTCCAGCCTTGAATGGTAGCGGAGTCGTGGCGTGGCTTCTCTCCATTAGTTTGAGGGTCGCTGCTTGTCTTCTGCTCGAGTTCTTTCAGGGCTTCAGCGTATGCTCCTTTTTTGTCGTTCCACCTGACCTCAGAAGGCTCGACATTGAAAAATATTGGAACAATGGGAGCCCCGGACTTGAGCATAAGGACTAGTTCATCGAGGCACCATGTCGATTGCGCATAAGTCGGAGAAAAAATCGCAATGTGCACAGAAGCCACTAGAATAGCGGCTTCGATTTGAGACTTGATGTTGTGCCCGGCCTGCAGTTCAGGCCTGTCAAGAAACAGCCACAATCCATGTTCACGAAGGCGCTTGTCGAGATGGCTAACGAAGGTGTTTTTAACATCGGGCCCCCGATGATTGATGAAAACATCATATCGGGGGCAAGAGGTGGAGGCAGAAGACGATGAACCATCGGCCTTCTGTTGCGGTGGGGTGGATAGGTTTGCCATTGCAGAAGGCGGAATGGGATGAATGGATGGACTGAAAATAAGAAGAACCGCTGACACAATGAATAAGATGAATAGCTGAGGCGGTTATTCAAAACTGGAAGCAAGAAGCTGCAGCCGAACCCGAACCCCTTTTGGCCAAACGAGTATTGTATCTCACTATGGGTGGAAAGGATATGCTGTATCTCAACCAGTATTGTAATGTTATTTTACAACCCCCAAAAAAACGAGTAAGGTAACAGGTAACAAGTTTCTTGGTTGGAACATTCCCGGAGGTTTCTTGGTTGGAACATTCCGGGAGGTTTGTTGATTGAAATATATTCGAAATAATTAAAAGTTCCACCCTGATGAGAACTCTTTTTCTTGCTTGGCACATTCGCGGAGGTTTCTTGATTCAAATATTCCAAACCTACCTCTCACTTTTGTCACGGGAAACGACGGAATGTGCATACGTGTTAGAGGCATTATTATGGAACATTGTTACTAGGCTTTCGGGTAGTTTTTATCTTTTGGTTTCTTACTCACATAGTAATTTATAAATTGATTTTTATTATCTTATTTACACAGTAATCCAAAAAGCAATTGCCAAGGAATCAATAAATTCAATGTTAATAAAAATCTAAAAAGCAATTGCCAAGGAATCAATAAATTCAATGTTAATAAAAAATGTTATTAATAGATATTCCTTCTTACTTACATTGAAACACAATTCAGATTCAGTAAATTTTATTTGATTTCTTAAAACAAAATTCATTTAATTTTAGTTGATTTCTTAATATATAATTAATTTTATTTGATTTCTTAATATAAACTTAATAGCACAAAAAGCAATTATTAAAAAGGTAAGAAATCTAATATCACACATAAATGTCATTATTTGATGTTTATTCTTACATAATTTATTGAATCTTATTTGATTTCTTAATATATAGTAAATAACACAAAAAGTAGTTGCTATATTAGAGTAAGAAATCTAATATTACAAAGAAACGTCATTAATGAATGTTTATTTTCTTTAATTTTATTTATTTTTGTTTTATGATAGGTGGTCCTCTTTTATGGTTATAGCCACTTCTATTTATTGTTTCTTCTCCAATAGCTTAAGAATCCAATATTAGAAAACATACATCCAATATTACAAAGAAATGTAGTTAATGGATGCTCATTTTCTTTAATCTTATTTTACATTGATTAGCTATTGGTTGTGTTTGACCAAAAAAATACACCTCCTTAATAGTTTAACATTACCAAATGAATTTTATTGGTTTTTCATAATATTTAAATTTATTTATTTAAAATCTAATTAGTTAAATTCCTATAACTCTTATTTTGTAATTATTACTTATGTACAAATATAATTAATAAAAAAACTACTATACAACCGAGTGACCACCCTTCACTCTATAATGAGAATACAGGTGGTACAAGTGGTCACTTGCAGCTTTGTCTTCCGCTTCCTCAAAATAAAACAAATTAATGAAACTCTAATCATCATCGACAACATAATAAAAAAACTCCCTTATAATTCATCAACAGCCAAAAGAGACACCACCGCCCATTGGCTTTTACAAGTACTAAACATTCTATCAAAACATGTCATCGCTTTTCTTCCGACATACTGGATCTCTGTTGTCTTCACTGACTGTCGGTGGTGAGAAAGTGCAAGGCCATGGGAACCAACCATATAGAATTTAAATTAAGTAGTTCAAATAATCTACAGTGATTGGTTTGGCTTCCTTTTTCTCTTTATATGTGCAGGTGGGTGCATCTCATGGCATTAAAGCTTAGCATTTAATGTGATTAATTCTTAATTACAATGTTGACTTGTGTACTTATTAGATATGGTTATTATTAAATTGATTAAAGGTTAACCTTTCTGACATGGCTCGTCATATTTTTCTAATGGAAAGGTTTTTTTTGGAGTATTGATGCTTATATTTCAAGTTAAAGGTTTGAATGCATAATCATGTCTGGTCCCTAATTCCCACTATTATGGTCCTCAAGGTATTCATCTTAGGACTCACAAACAAGAAGCTTGGAACAAGCTCACATGTTGGTTATGTGCCAAACAGGGACATACTTCAAATAATTGTCCACAAGGGGTAGAATCCAAACTACAAAGAGGGAAAAAGTCCCAAGAAAATGTTAGAAAATACCAACAGGATAAGAAAAAAAGAGAAGAAAGAAATCCATTAGTCCAAATCCATAACTACATAATGTGGTTCCAAACTACATAAAACTGAAATTTGTCCCAATATTCATATCAAAGAAGAAATAAATGTTATGGGGCAAAATTTGTAACCCTGGTTAAAAATCTATGTAAAAATATATAAGACCACGGTGATGAGACATGTATTCCAAGCTCAATGGTGGGCAAAACATCCTAATGGGTGTTCATTTTGGTTATTATGGCTAAGGAAATTGGCAAAGGCAAAGGCATTAAAAAGGCAAAAAGGCATTTTTGGCACATTATTTATGAAAATAAAACATATTAAGTTATAATAAAACAGTCCCAGTCTTCTCTGATCTTGAAATGAAAAAATGGTGCATGAGGTTTTGGAATGTTTTCTATTTATGGTCGATTCCTTGGAGCGTTGTATTGGTTGGCAGTGTACATGATTTCCTCTTTGGGACCGTTGGCCCACTGTTAGTTATCATGCATCCTCCCCTTGTAATCATCACCCACTCTCACACAACTTAAATCGACCAACTTTTCCACTCATTCTCCTTGATGTGACATTTCCAAGTGTCATGTTGACTACGAGTTCACTTTTTATTTTCGAGCTGAGGGTGGCCAAGTTAACTAGCCACCTCCAGCTTATAAAATCAAACCTTTTCATATTCCTCGATTTTTATGATATCGTACTTAGGGAAGAATTCAGATGAGATGCCATACCTGTGCCTTCCTTCACTTGGTTGATGCATGCTGGAGGGTGACTCCGTTGTGCTTCTTTTTGTTCATGTAAGTGCTTTTCCTTGGTCACTTTTATGTATATTTCTTCTTGTTGAGGTGGTTGTCTTTTGTTGTTGTTGTGTGCAGGTTTTTGATCTTTGTTGTTGTTGCTGAGCTCTAGATAGGAGTCATAGTGTCTGTAGGGGTGCTGGAGGTCTTTACTTGCATGTATGTTGAAGTAGAATGCATGGAGAGACTGTTGTTGTGAGAACGCGAGCTGCTACAGGGTTTCCTGGAGTTATGACAGGAAATCATGTAGCTGCCTTTTCCATCATTTTTTTGCCTTTTTTTTTCACTTGGAGGAGGAATGGTTGGTGATGTAGGAGTGGAAGGATGACAATGGAGGAGATGGAGGGATAGGTGAGTGAGGCCAATGAAGGAATGGCCCTTGGACTCTCTTTCTTCTTTTTTCTCTTTTTTTTTTTTGTATTTTTTTTCATTTTTCTGGGTGGTTTTTGATGGACACATAAGTATGGTCATGAGTTGGTGTTAGGTGAGAGATGGTGAGGTGTATGATCCCTTCTTTCAACCTAGAACAAGCTTGCATCATCATTTCCCAATTGGAATTTCATTCCTGTAGTGTTTCAGGACATCCTATAGTACTACAGGAAACTCCTGCAGTAACTACAGGAAATCTTGTAGAAGTCAAAAAAACTGCATATAAACTAGTTTTTGATGCTTGGAAATGAGGATGGATGATGGAGACATATTAGGCATGGGAGATATGAAGTGAATGGAGGATGAATGGGTTGATGCTTGGCTTGCTATCCCCTGAACTCTGTGTCATTTGTTTCCTTTAAAAACTTGCAAAAATCACAAAATTTTAATAGTTGGCAGGTTTGAGGTCCTGCCATGACATTTTTTTTTTTTTAAGATTTGGATTGTGGGAGTGTTTAAATAATTTTTTTATAGTGAGAATGGATTGAATACTACCTAGAAAAATTGGACGACCAAAATCTTGAAACTTGACATTTTCAAAAATTTCCGCCAAATTGTTGAAATTTCTATCAAACAATTACCATAAAACAAGGCATGGAATGACATAACACTGAGTATTAAGTCCATCCTTCGATATGATGTCTTGTCTAAGAGAGTTTTGTTTTTCTAGTTATCCAACAAGTAAAGATTTACAATCCAACCATGTTTATTTCTACATAGGTTAAAAATACTACACTTTTGCTAAAAAGATACTAGTTTTTTAGATAGATTTTTTTGGTTAAATTTAATTAAAATTAAAATATATATATGTATATATAAAAGTTAGATTCTCTCATGATTTTTGATAAAGGTAAACCCATTTCAGTGTTAAAATTTTAATTAAAACACTAAAACAAACTAAAAATTATTAAATTCCCAAAAAACAAAATTATCCCCTAATAATTACAAACACTATGTCAGACGAGTCCGCACCTCTAGCTATAATGGATGGAATCTACCTTTTGCTTTTACTTTTGTACTTCAAGTGGAGAGTGGTCAGGCGGTAGTAGGGTCGCCTCGTTAAATGAAATCATAAAAGAATTGACAAAGGATACGCAGGATAAGAAAATCAGAACACATCGTATAATTCCATAAGCGAGTGAATGGAGGTGCCCACACGGCAATCAATTACAACCCCGCGGTAAATGCGGTAATTTCTAAACCGCAATTAATTGCTGTCGGTGAGTTGCTTTGCGTATAATCATAGCATATGTCTGTGGATATGATGCTTTGGTTGCACGCATTGCCAGAGTGTTATTTTTCTTTTTGATAATTGCATATATCATTTTTTGTTAATTTTTTCTCACTAATTTAATTTTAATTTTGTTAATTTTTCTTTATTATATTAAATAAGGTTGTAGTATAATGGTTCATAATTTTGCTTAAAAAATAATGGAAATTTCTAGGTACTTGTCAAGCTTTGGGGTTTTGAGTGTTTAGGGGTTTTTGCTAATGCTAAATATATTTCTACCATTAAAACAATTATTCAAAAACTTTTTAAGATTAGGTTAAAACAAAAAATAGAGTGATTTTAACAAGAATTTCATAGTCCTAGCAAAATGGTAGCTTCCATAAACAACTCTTTATATATATATATATATTACATGATCTTATAATTTCATTTGCTTTGAATTAAAATATTCTAAATAAAAAATATCTCTTATAATACAAACTTAAATGGCTATGATTTTTGGTTAGTTTTAATTAAAAGCAGTATAAAAATATCAATAATCACATTCTCATAGACTTGTAATATTACAATCTAGAATGAAAAATATGTAGTAAAATATTTTACTTTTATTTGTATAGTTATAAATAAATATTTCTTATTCTATATTATAGAATATAAATCTATATAAAATATTTCTATGTCCATATTAAATAATATAAATTTACATAACTTTATAAAAATAAAGTAATTTTTTTTTAAATATTTATTTCTTCTATAAACAAAGCCGCATAGTTAGTTTAATTATTGAACTTTGAAAAAGTATAAACTAACTGCCACATTTGAACAAGGGCTATATTGTAGATACTATATTTGAACAAGGGCTATAGTGTAGATACTATAGCTTAATTTAAATATAGTTAAAGTAGAGTAAAAAATGAAACTTTCATTAGGAGTGATTGAGTTAAATTAGAGTTAAAAATGAAACTTTCATTAGGAGTGATTGAGAAAGATGTACTCATAATAATGGGCATAGTAGAAGCCTTTTATGTACTTAAAGCGTTGAGTTTGATCGCATTAACCTTTAGTTAATTTTTTTTTTTAAGTTCGTTGTTTCATAGCTAAAATTAGTTTGACCAAATCATTTTACAAAATCATAAGGTTTCGAAGTAGAACAATCACAATGTAAAACTATGATGTTGTTAAATTGAAACATTTTGATAAGTATATTTAATGTGGTAAAGCCAATTGTAGTTGAAATAACCATATGCTAGTTATAATGTACGAATACACTTGTCAAAATATTTTTCATATTTATTTATAATTTAATTCACATAGTCATAGAAATTAATAAAACTTAGAATCAATCTTCGTTTAAAAAACTTGAATCAAAGTACTATTTTTTACCTTAAATTTCAAATGCTAAAAGTTATTATAATTTGATTAATTGTATAATTTATTTTAATGATAATAAAATATATATTTATTTAAAAAAATTTAAAAATAAACATAAAATATCAGCCAGATATATTGGTAGAAAAATTAATATATAAGTGTCCTTTACACTTAGCCTAATTCATTTCTAGCAAATTAGAATGGATTCATGAGAGAATTTGATTTTGTTTTTCACTAGTGAAAGAGACAAATAGGCAAGGCGTGGACAATAATAATTAATAATGGAGACCATAGGAAAATAGATAGGGACTACATGACAATGCTAAAGTTATCACATATCTCAATTAAAGAAGTAAGAGTAAGAGTATAGTTATTTAAAAATTATGAGTTTATGAGGTAAAGAAGTAAAAGATGGATGAGTGAGAATATGAATTAGTTTGACTATATAAATTAAATGATTAAATTATAGTTGAATTACAATTTTTAATCATTATTTTAAAATATTCAAAGAAACTTTACTTCTTATTTTTAAGAGAAAATAAATAAATAAATTACATCAATCCTTCATAAATAATACCAATAAATAAAACATATATCATAATAA